>OZ035998.1:2027526-2202526 GCA_964035015.1 Corallium rubrum
GGATTTGTGCACCTTCAGGTACATTTCAACATGAATCGTAGTTTGGTTGGTAACCGCTTTGAAGTTCGCCGGGTTTCCAAACCATGTGTATTTTCTATTCACTATGTAATAATATAAAGTGGTGATATTGCGCTTTTTTCATAGGAACTTATGGAGGAAAATAACGATTTACGAGAATTACTTCAGCATACAGAAAATGAATTAGTCAACCTTCTTAATAAAGAAAATGAAGATGTTGCTACGGATTCCAGGGTATGACAGAGGTTATGTTTTTACCTTTGTCTGTCTGTCTGTCTGTCTGTCTGTCTGTCTGTCTGTCTGTCTGTCTGTCTGTCTGTCTGTCTGTCTGTCTGTCTGTCTGTCTGTCTGTCTGTCTGTCTGTCTGTCTGTCTGTCTGCCCTGTCTGTCTGTCTGTCTGCTCTGTCTGTCTGCCCTGTCTGTCTGCCCTGTCTGTCTGTCTGTCTGTCTGTCTGTCTGTCTGTCTGTCTGTCTGTCTGTCTGTCTGTCTGTCTGTCTGTCTGTCTGTCTGTCTGTCTGTCTGTCTGTGTCTGTCTGTCTGTCTGTCTGTCTGTCTGTCTGTCTGTCTGTCTGTCTGTCTGTCTGTCTGTCTGTCTGTCTGTCTGTCTGTCACCAAGATATTTCACAAAATACTGCACAGGTTTTTATGAAAGTTAGTGATAAGATTGATCATAGCCCAAGGACCAAGTCATTACATTTTGGTATAATTTGGTTGAGATTTGGATGAGAATTTCATGAAAATTTGACCACAAGATTCTCTGTGTAGAAGAAAGTCTCGGGTGGCGTGTGCTGTTAGGGCGCTGCCTCTCACCGCTGTAGTTAAGCCCAGTTAGACGGGGTTAGTTCTTGGATGGGTGAGTAGAGTTTAGTTGGTCTCTCCTGTGCTTCGAGGGTTTTTCGCAGGGTTCTGCGGTTTTCCTCCCTCCATAAAATTAACACTTAGGTCTTAGCTTATGTCGTGTACTTTAATCATGAGCCTCTGGCTTGGATGATTGGGCAATCACATCCTGTGTTTAACGACGTTAAATAAATCATTACTCATTACTCATTGCGCTCATTCTAATTTTTTTTCAAAATTTTTGCATAATTTTGATACGAGTGTAATCAAGCATTTTATTCATTCCTACATGTGTAGGTCTTGTGAGCTAGCCTGGTTAGCGGGATGGCTCGTTTTCTTTTTAAACATCTCTAATAATAACCCACTGGTGGACATGGAGATCATATAAATACTAGAGGGGGCATTGGCGGGAAAAGTTGGTAACCACATGGTGCCGCCATTACCTATGATAGTTCAGTCAATTGGTTGGCAAATGTACTAGACCCAGTCCTTTGCCAACCAACGCGCCTAATGTTTGCCTCCAAAAAAATCCAAGATGGCGGCGTTCAATTGGTTACCCGCGTTTGACTGAAATTAAGATAGGATGCCCCCTCAGTATTTATATGATCTCTGGTCTATGCTGGTGGAGGTATGTGCAGTCTCTGAGCATCCTCTTATGTCTTATTTTTTATGATTTGTTAAAGAGATCCCCGACTGTTTGAACAAATAGGTATCACAATGTCGATGGTGTCGTGTATTTTAAAGATGCGTTAAGAAAATTTAAAAATAATTTAGTTTTCTGAAAAAACGGCGCAGGAATTAGTGCCCATTACCTTTGAGTTTTTTGTACGCCGCTATCTTGAATGTAGTTTGTGACTCCATGCACACGTATACGTTTTCCTAGCGTTTTCATATTGTTTCAGGTAATGAGATCATTGTTTTCTGCTCCCCTGAGGACTGAGAACAACATAAAAACGCTATGGAAACGTGTGGACATGGTCTGTGTGCATCCGTCCTCCCCTCTCGAATTTTTCGGGAGAGGGAAAGACGGCTGCACGCAGGTTATCTTGAATGATGACGTGAATGGTTGCATTGTAGTAGACGTATATAACTGTTATGTAGACCTAGTTCCCATTCAAATTAATTTAAAGAAACAACTAAACCATCCACTGGTCTAGCAGCAACAGATGTATGCTTATCTGGTTACAATCATTTTCATCATTCAAGAAAGCGGTGCCCACGAGATTTAAAAGTGAATTTGGGTCTTACGACGAAGTGTTAACGCATTTTCAAAACTGAACGATATTTTTTAAAATTTTGATGCATGCATAATTTTAGTTTTACCGGTAATTTAAATATTATCTGTTGTGCAGGATGAAGGCGACAGTGATGACGATGCTGTATCTGTTAGCAGTCTTTCTGGAGGACATTACCAAATGCCGCTTGACCTCGTTCGCGAAGGTAGATATTAGTAATATATAACTGAACTGCGGGTCCCAGTCAGTTTGCTGATCAAACTATAAATTCTCAGCAAAATCCTAAAAGCCTGGTTTTTACTACTAAGGGCCTGTTTATATGATCCCGGTATACCAGGATGTCCCGGTTCCCCGGGATAAATTTCATCCCGGCTTTATATGGAGCAAACAAGGTGCTCGTCCCGGTTCCCTGGGATAAATTTCATCCCGGGTCAAAAAGCGCGGGAATTTGTAGAAATGGAGTAAAAAAACAAAACCTCACCCTAATTCCAATATGTTAAAAGTTATTTCAATTTTATTCAGTGTTTTGTCTTTAGCCCTGACCGTTTCGACGAAATTCTGACCGTAATATTCAAAGTTACAAGCATTGTAGTTGAGTAAACTTCATCCCGGTCCACCAGGATGTTGCGTTTATATGAACAAACATTTGTCCCACCTGAAAAAGCTAGTGAGAACGGAGAACGGTGGTGACATAATGAAGCGTAACATAGGCCTAAGAAGAACGGAGATGTTCGTTTGCTTACGCTTGTGTCACTACTGTTCTCGCTAGCTGTTTTGTACGGTTATGCTTACGTTTTTTAAGTTTACAATTACGCCGTAGTGAAAACCAGACTTAACCAGGCAGGACCAGGTAATCAGATATTTTTCTTGCCACCTAAATATTTTACTCTATCTAATGCCAGACGATTTTACTTGTTAGAAGAAACCTCTCGCAAAAATTTACCTCTCAAAGTTCCAGATGGGATTGAATCTGAGTTTGACTTGTGTTCGGGGCTCAGAATGTTTTACTGAGAATTCAGTCTTTTTGCTAGCAAATTGGAAATTTTATTGTACTAAAGTTTTATTTATAATATTGAATATATTTCAATTTGATGTTTTTGAAGGAATTGAAAAAAGCATCCGGGAAAAATGGGCGATGTTAAAGGAAAAAATGGAAAATTCCAAGAAAGGTAACTCTAGTAAATTAGGGATGTTGTCATGTTCAATAAGTATACACTAGTCTACTATACGATCCATGCGAAGACTAGGGTATATTTTTATAGATTTGTATTATTTAACGAACCCGAGGATAGTAGCCGAGGACTAGCCGAGTTGACTCCCGAGGGCTAGCCGAGTTGACTATCCTAGATAGACAACGAGTAAATAAATGTGGAATATTGCGTAGTTCCAGAAAATATCCGTACCCCCCGCTCCCAGTCACTTCAATGGCGTGGGGTTTTCTCGGCTACTTCCCGCTCTATAGCATCTTTCAACTTCTGAATCTCGATCCCCCGAGCGGTTTCTTCCAGTTGGTTTTTCCCGGCTAATTCACGGACTGTGCTATCCACTGGACTATCACGACCTTTGGAAAATACCCCCCGCTCCCCACGACAGGCATTTTATTTAGTATTCTTTACCTCCCCGGATTTTCTTTATGGCATTCAAAAAACTCATTAATAATTCATGAGGAAAATTTAAAAGAAATTAAAGTTTAATCAGTGTCTTTATATGTGATAAAGATACCTCCTGATTTACATAAACTTTAGCTTTGATTTTCTCGGCTTGGACAAGGTTGTTTTTCAAACTTACTAAGTGGTTCGCTTTTGAAGCCGTTCAATAAACTCGCAGTTCGTGTTTTATCAGATACAAAAACACTCGGCTTCGCCTCGTGTCTTTATCTGATAAAACACTCCTGCTCGTTTATTAAACAGTACTTCAAACATTGACCCACCTACCGCTGAGTTATTGCATGGGATTCCCGGCCAAGACAGTCAGAAATATCCGTATATATATATATATATATATATATATATATATATATATATATATATATATATATATATATATATATATATATATATATGAAAACTTTTCTCTACAGCAGTGATTCGACTTCATTTGAAATTATTATTCTTCACATATATATATACGCTGCTGAAGGACAACTGAATGTTTATAAAGAAATATTTAAATGGTGGTTCACAGTAGCTATAGATAATTCATGGTGTTCTCTTTTTACATGACTCACCTACACACATTTTAGAAAATATCTATCTCCCCCGCCCCTTGCATGGAATTCCGAGAGGAGGTGTGTGTATCTTCTTACATCAAGGAGACCTTGGGTTCGATTCCCCGGTTGGGGGCAGTCAGAAAACTTTTCTCTGCAGCAGTCATTTGACTTCATTTGAAATTCTTCTTCATTTCTTTCTAAAATGTAGATCGACTTTGTTTTATAGAGGAGACGAAAGAATCAGAAGTTGTCGCTGATGATGATAAAATTAGAAAACTAACAAATGAATTAGATAGATATAAATATATTGTTATGCAACAAGAAGAGCATATTCAGGTAGGCAGTTTTTATAAAATGAATTCTATTGGATCTACTCACCAAAAGCGATGCCATTTTGAAATTGCTCTGTATTGTGGTCTGTTTATAATAACAATATAGAAAATGCGATTGTGAAGTGTAGAGACCCAATGCAGTGAATTTATTTTTATCAAACAGTTTTATAGTAACAATGGGTAAATATGGTCGTTGTAATAGTCATTATTATATATTCAAACTTTATTCTCGTTCGTGATTGGCCAAAACGCCCCCGCTAATTCTCCGTATCTGGAAGCTGACGCGTTATTTCAGCAGCTGACGTGATCAGCATGCAATAATAGCGAGTTTGAGCAAGACAACAAAGTACAAGGACGAGGACGTATTTTGGTCGCAATAGACCGGGGTAGCCGTTGTCCGTCCTACGGCGGGAAATTTGTATTAACCCGGGTTTATTTGATGGTTGCGACGTAGGAGAAAAATAATATGAGCGGACCTTACTACGAGAAGTTTCTTTTAGTGAACTATGCTGAAGGTGTCTTAAACTGAATATAGCCAAATTAAATCGAATATTAAAATCAAGCAAGCTGCAAGCAGATACGCACAACAATTCAAAATATTCATTGTATAAAGTTTCAAAACAGTTTATTAAATGGCAGTTAGACCATCCTGTGCCAGGTCAGAATGATGAGCTATCTTCTGACTTCGTTCTTACCACAACGAACTTTGTCAATATCTTCGTTGTCAACGAAGGCCACGCAACGAAGACGTTGAACAATATGAATAATGATATAAAAAATAATCAGAATAATTGCAGACGTTGGAAACCTGTCAAGTACGTCTTCGTACTTCGTTGTCTTGTTCAAACTCCCTAACACCTTGTTTTGGATCGAACTTCGATTCAAAACAAGGTATTATTGCACGCTGTCGAACCCAAGCCCCCAGCGCGGTCGGCAGCTTGCTAAAAATCCCGCCAAAACTAAATATTTTTGAAGAGTAAACAAAATGGCTTTTAACCGGTTTTCATCGTTAAACGAAGAAGAATATATAATATATATAATAAAACAATTATTGGATTCGGTTTTCGCATGATATCGAGAATTATCAAGGCCTCGGTTTGTGCATGCCTTCGGCTTCGGTGGATAACACAAACCTCGTCCTTGGTAATTCTCGATATCATGCTCAACCTCATTATTCAATAATTGTTTAATATGGTCGAACGTATTATGCCGAGGACGCAATTCATTGCAAGTTAACTTGTAAATATGCAGAGTATTGTGTAGGCAGTGTTTTGGATAGAGCAAAGTGATAAGGTGGTAAACTGCCGTGATTTTTAGTAATAAAATACTGGGTTTTGAGCGGAGCCTATAGTCAAACAGTGGCACGATTCTTTTGCAAATTGAAAGAAACTTGTGATGTAATTCAAACAAACTGAAATTAGTCGTATAAGCCTTTGCAAGTCATCGCAAGTTAGCAGTCAAACGAAGCACAAGCTGAAACTTGCAACGATTCAGATTCTCTTTAATCCAACCTTAAAAGAAAAATGGATTGATCACAAGTCTATCCCATATTCGAGTGTTGCGTGATCTTACGGATGAGTAATATCAGTCACCGTGAAGACAGTTGTGATCTAGCTCGGGGATTAGGAGCAATATACAAAAAGTTAACGATATGCTTTTTTTAATTGTAGAACCTTCAAGATAGTGCAAGCAATGCTGGACAAGTCGACTTTCTGGTATTTATTAATATATAATAATAATGTTCTATTAATAGTAGTAATATTATATAACCGTAATGTAATATTAATATTCCATATTTCTTATAAATGAATAAATATGGAATCACAATCACAAGAACCTTATCATATTTTTTGTTAGTTCTTGCTGCACAAGCTAACGTTAGATGTTAAACCCAGAAAACCCTGAGCTTGAAGCCGGTTTTCCACTAGGCGACTTTTTTCGCGCGAAGCGACTTTTTCTTTTGTCTCATCCGCTCTGAGCTGGAACTAATCAGAGATCTACTGACTAGAGTTTCCTATAGTGGAAAACCGGCTTTAGATAGGACTCGAACCCACAACTTTCCGAGTGCTAGCCAGACGCTCTAACTAGACTAACTACTGAGACTCTAGAACTGTGATGTCAGACTCGACCGAGGTTGTTTACAGCATTTGTACCTGGGAACGAGCTACGGAGTCGTACGTGTGCCACAAGTATTTGTTGGACTATACAAGTCACTTTGTATCAGTTAAATATTTAACTGGAAATTTACTAACACAAAAGCGACTTGTAGCCTATGGGGCGCCATGTGTTCATTTATTATTTAGCATTAATGTTGTCATTTTCCCACTGATTTGTTTGGTTATATCAAATAACCAAACTGGCTGCGATATTATGAGTTGGTTATATCAAATAACCAACACAACATGAATTGGTTATTTCAAATAACCAATTTTTCTGTCATGATTTAAATTGGTTATATCAAATAACCAACACGCCATAAGTTGGTTATTTCAAATAACCAATTTTTCTGTCATGATTTAATTTGGTTATATCAAATAACCAATTTCTTGTCATGATTTAATTTGGTTATATCAAATAACCAATTTCTTGTCATGATTTAATTTGGTTATATCAAATAACCAAAATAATTTCTGAACACTCGGCACGCCAAATGACGTAAGGAACACGTGGCTTTCACTTCTCGGGGGGGGGGGGGGACCTTGACCGCTTGGCGCCTAATTTTGGCGCGTTTCTTCGTTCTTCAACATGGCGAGCGGTTTGAACACAAGTGAGTTGGCAAGGACATTAACCGAAGCGATCGGGAAAGCGATAACTCGAACTCTTGGCGAGACAGAGGCAAGTACACCTTTTAGTGAAATAATTGTTCTTGACTGACCATTTCTGTTTATAGCTAATTTCACAGAAATCTTTTTATACAGCTATTAATAATAGAATATTATATTATTAATAGCTGTATAAAAAGATTTCTGTGACTGATATTAAAGTAGACAATATTGAAAATGTCTCACCGTTTGACTAGTACCACTACCAGGGCTGGAACGACTTGCCTGGACTGGAGTCTACAACGCCACAAACATACATCAAAAGAGAACGTACAGCTACAGTATTCCTTCAACCCACATGTTTAAACATAAATTATACATAACGTTCCCACACAAACAATGCTACTCGACAAAAATGAATAAATGAATAATAAATTAGCTATAAACAGAAATGGTCGGTCAAGAACAATTATTTCACTAAAAGGTGTACTTGCCTCTGTCTCGCCAAGAGTTCGAGTTATCACTTTCCGGATCGCTTCGCAATTCGGTTAATGTCCTTGCCAACTCACTTGTGTTCAAACCGCTCGCCATGTTGAAGAACGAAGAAACGCGCCAAAATTAGGCGCCAAGCGGTCAGGCCCCCCCCCCCCCCCCCCCCGAGAAGTGAAAGCCACGTGTTCCTTACGTCATTTGGCGTGCCGAGTGTTCAGAAATTATTTTGGTTATTTGATATAACTAAATTAAATCATGACAAGAAATTGGTTATTTGATATAACCAAATTAAATCATGACAAGAAATTGGTTATTTGATATGACCAAATTAAATCATGACAGAAAAATTGGTTATTTGAAATAACCAACTTATGGCGTGTTGGTTATTTGATATAACCAATTTAAATCATGACAGAAAAATTGGTTATTTGAAATAACCAATTCATGTTGTGTTGGTTATTTATATAACCAACTCATAATATCGCAGCCAGTTTGGTTATTTGATATAACCAAACAAATCAGTGGGAAAATGACAACATTAATGCTAAATAATAAATGAACACTTGGCGCCCCATAGTAGCCGAACAAATACTTGTGACACATATACGGTTCAAGTCTTTCCCGGGTATAAATACCATAAACATCCTCAGTTTGACTCAATGGTCAGAGCGTCTGCATGGCTAGCATTCAGAAGTTTGGGTTCCAATCCCGTATAAGGCGCAGAGTTTTCTGAGTTCTAACTTCTAACGACAGTTTGTAACCACTGCATGTAACAAAACATAACAGACTCCAAGCTGAAAGTGCCATGTCAACGTACAAAAATGTTATTGTACATTTTCTCTACTTGAATATAAGCATATGTAATCATATATAGCGAGTACAATTAAAGATTTACACTACAAGTGATGTTTTAAAATTTTGCGAAAATTGCATGAGCCGTTAGGCGAGTGCAATTTGGCATAATTTTCAAATATCACTAGTAGTGTAAATTCCTTAATTGTACGAGCAAAATCATGTGATTACTCATTTATTATATGCACACTCACGCCTTTAAGAACATCTTGTTTCATTACTTGACAAGAAACATTTTCACTCTGGGTGTTCTCCGTACTTATTTCAAAATATTTGCATGGAATTTTTAGTTCGTAGTGTACTACCACAAGTCGTTGGAAATGTAAAAACTTTCCATTGCAGAATTGACCGCCATTTTGAATTTTATTGTCAATAATAAAATAATTGTACTCCTCTCAACCAATCAGAATGTAGTAATTTTGTCATGCATATAATAAGTAGAATTATAATCTATCATTATGATTGTTCTCATCCATTCGTATTTTTTCATTTCTAGAACGACTCATTCATTGCCGCCGAAAAAGAGAAAATAGAGAAAGAAATGAAATTGTTTAAAAATGAAAAGAAAACGTTTGACGAAGAAAGAAAGAAATTTACCGAAGCTGCTATAAAATTAGGACACGAGGTGAGTAAAACAACAACTGAAAAATAACAATAAAATATAATTACGTTTTAGGTAATCAGGTTTAAATATAGTTTCTTAACTTTTTATAATAAATAAGAGTGAGGTTTTTACGCTAAAATATTACACTGAATTATATCATAGTTGATAGAGGGAGATGGTTAGGAAACTTCATAAAATCCATTGTTCTAGGTGTTTTTGTACCTTGTGCACGGTCACGGTTGAAAATTCTATTGTTTTACTATTGTTTTACCTTTGCGAACTAAGATAGCAGTGTAAAAGAGATTGGGCACTACGTGTTTGTTTTGGCTTCTGGTTCGAGGTATTCCAGTACTTACTACAAATAATGACATATTTCGAGCCGTGCTTCCAATAGAAAACGTTTGTGTTCAGTCGTTTGCCCATATCAAATGAGCTTTAAAAAACTTTGTGCACGGTCAAACCCCGTTCAACCTCCAATATATTTGATATATTTGAAGTTTGCTGGTTTCCTAACCATCTCCCTCTATCAACTATGATTTTAATTAATATATTAACTAATGCCAGACGATTGTACTCGTCAAGGGAAGACGTCTAGGAAAACCATACATGAAATTAGGAAAACCTTTAGATCTACTACTGTAATGACGGGGTATTCTCTAGATTAGCTTTGTTATTATAGAATGCCCTGTACTTATCCTATTTATAATTGATGATATTTACGACTAATGTAAAAAATGATATCTATATCTATTGTCTAAAAGGGTTCAACAAACTGTTGATTAAGGATTAAACTAAAACTAAACTAACTTACATTTATACTGGATAACTCTATCAGTTATATCTAAACTGTTATCCCTAGAGGTCCAGTAAGGACCATCTCTCATTGGTCTAGTGTTACTACAGGAGGAAACCGGAGTACCCAGAGGAAATCTGCGGTGTTTCGTAGAGTCAAACTAGAAGCACTCTTCTCACATGCGGCCAAGGTGGAATTTTAATCAGATAACTGTTAAACTGAGCCGGAATCGAACCCCAAAAAAGAACTCCTGACAGTTTGAAAAAATAGGCATCAAAATGTCGTCTATTTTGAAAATACGTTGGAAAATTTGACGTCTTAAGTCAAGATGGGGCCGCCTATGGTTAAATCAGTTGGCGTTAATTGTTCGCGGAATATCAATATCTGGAATAAGTTTTATACAATAATTTGAATAGTACGTGCGTTTTTATTGGTCGATAGCCATGATCTATAAAAGGACAGATGCACAGATTACGTCACTGACGTGGTCTGATTTCTCTAAACCAATCATAGATCTCACTGCAACATCATGAGCCAATGACGTTGCTTGATTTGTATAGATCATGGATCACGTCAGATGAAGTGAAAACAAAAGTTCAAAGCATAACTCGAAAACGGAAAGCACTTGTGTACCCGTACAACATCAAAGGCAAGCCAATCAATATGGTAGAAACCGAACGAGATCTTGGGGTTTGGATAACCAAGGAGCTTACATGGGCAAAGCAAGTTGTAACCCAGTGCTCTTCGGCAAATAAGTTGTTAGGTTTCGTGCGAAGAACAGTGAGAGAAGTACCAAACCAACAAGTCCGACGAACCTTATACCTGTCAATCGTCCGCCCACACCTTGGATATGCAACCCAAGTATGGTCTCCTCAATCGGTAGAGTTAATGAGAAGAATAGAATCAATCCAAAGACGGGCTACCAAAGTAATTTTAAACCTTCCCTTCCGCTGTTCACCTACCTACAAAGAAAGATTACAAACATTGAACTTACTACCAATCACTTTTTGGCATGAATACCTCGATTTAATCTTCTTCTTTAAAGCTATCAACGATCTCACATGTGTCAATCCTGAAGTTTTACCTACTCCATACACCTCCTCTAGAAAAACCAGACTTAGTGATAATCCAGACCTTTTACTATTCTGTCAACCAAAATGCAGAACACTTACTCACCAGCGTTCATTTTGCACAAGAATGGCTAGGACATGGAACGCATTGCCAAGCATTCTACGTCGCAAGACAAACAGCTTAAATAACTTTAAAACAATTTTACTTAAATACTACAGAACTGCTGTATATACATCATACGACCCAGATGATCCCAGGACATGGAGGACAATTTGTCCGAAATGTAACACTGCACGTAGTTTAATTGAGTGTCTCCGCTGCTGTTTCTAATTTTGTATTATTCTTGCAGTTCGTAAATCCATTATTTTCTTCGTCTAGTTTATGGGCCCGCAGTAATTGGCAAATATGCTGTTGCGGTTACCCTGCCACTTTTAGATACTTTTTATGTACTTTAAAATGTGATTACCTAATATATATGTGTATGTAAAAGCTAGTGGCAAAGCTTAATAAATAAATAAATAAATAGATTCCATTTTTTTGTTGTCTGTTCAGTTATAGATGCACAGAGGACGTCACAACGTGGTAAGAACATCAGTGACCCACTCGACTGCGTCTCGTGGGCCACTTTTTTGTTCTTACCACGTTGTGACGTCATCTGTGCATCTATAACTGAACAGACAACGGCAAAATGGAATCTATTTGTTAAATCGATTCAATAGATTTAATCGGGTATAAACCCACCAACAAGGTATACAGATTTTTTTTGTATTTTTCTCATGAATTAATGCATTTTTGAACTCTGAATACATACATATATATATACATATACACATATACATACAAATAATGTATTCCTGTAATATATACAAACACATGCACATGCATTATATATTAAAATACTCATTAATAATTCATGACGAAAACACAAAAGAAATCAATACCGTAGCAGTGGTTGTAAATCGAATACAGCATCGTCCTGATTTACATAAACTTTAGCTTCGATTTTCTCGGCTAAAACAGACCGTATCCCCAAAATAGTTGGTGAACTTGATTACTTAGATGCATTTGTATTTTAAGAAAGATACAGCATTCGCAGCCGAGCTGTATCTGATTTACTACGGGTCGCTTGCAGCTCGCCTTGTAAATCATATACAGCTCGGCTGCTCATGCTGTATCTATTACTTAACATATACTGATATGAGTGACCCCCATGATTTCAACGGTGTTTTGAAGTCTTTTTATTATTTTAGAGAGAGCGTTTTGACGAGGAAAGAGCATTATTTTTGAAGCAACAGTTATTAAATACGTCACTTAGTCCAAGGAGTTCAACATCTCATACCAGTTTGACCAGTTCCGCTAAGAAGTCAAGAGGAAGCAAAAAATGTAAGACTCAAATTTTGTCAATTGCTTAACCCTTTTTCTACCGTGGTGGCCTTTTAGTATTTTACTCTGGCTAACACCAGATGATTTTACTCATCAATGGAGGAACTATAGTAGGGAAAGGGTTAAATATTGAGTTTACCTAGGGAGGGAGGGACCGTGGAGGGAGGGACCATGCAGGGAGGAATCATGCAGAGAGGGACCATGCAGGGAGAGGCCATGCAGGGAGGGACCATGCAGGGAGGGGTCATGCAGGGAGGCACCATGCAGGGAGGGACCATGCAGGCAGGGGATCATGCAGGGGAGATCATGCAGAGAGGGACCATGCAGGGAGATAGGGACCATTCACGGAGGGAGCATGCAGGGGGGCGGCATGCAGGGAGGGACCATGGAGGGGGGGGAACCATACAGGGAGGGACCATGCAGGGAGGGACCATGCAGGGGTGGGGGGAGCATGCAGGGAGAGACCATGCAGGGGGGGTCATGCAGGGAGGGACCATGCAGGTAGGGACATGCAGGGAGGGACCATGCAGGGAGCTTTATAGTGTTTGTTTTTCGCACTTGACATTGGAAGGAGGGTGGCAGGAGGACTCAGAAGAGGAAACTCTCGGAGCACAGAAGAGAACCAACAACTCTTCTCTCGTAAGTTCTAAGCTTAGTTAACTTCGGAATTAGCGCGCTAATAGCACACGTTCCATCTGTGGATGTCACTAAGTAGAGTGCTGCGTAGGCGGTGTTTTAGATCGAGCAAAATGAGAAGGTGGTAAACTGCAGAGAATAGTTTTTATAAGGAAATATTGACATTTCGAGCGGAGCCCTTCGTCAGAGGAAAATGTGTGATCTCACATTTCGTTTTATAAAATAACATTTTGAAAACGCAAGCGGTAATTGGTTAAAAGTTGTGTTTCTTTAACTCTATGGAAAACATGGATAGATTACGCCATCCAATACACCATCGTTCTAATTAAAATTTGTACAGAAACGCCATTATACCACAGAATAGTAATACAACCAGAAGTCCAACTAGAGTGAAAACTTCAATGCGCAGGCGCGATATTTTACGCCATCCGACACGATCCTACGCAATGTCCTACGCCATCCTACGCAATCCTGGCAAGCTCCCCTGGCAGTTTTAACCTTCTTTGGAAGGTCCAAACTGCCGGGGGAACTTGCCAGGATTGACTGCCGGGGGAACTTGCCAGGATGGGGAGGAATCAAGATGCGCGAGGCGACATGCGCGAGGATATAAACTTCAAAGGTTCCGACGCGAGTTGGACTTCTGGTTGTATTACTATTCTGTGATTATACGCCATCCACTACTTCTTCAAACGCAGTCCAGTATGCCATCCATGGAGGGTAATGAGAATTTACGCTTTTTATTTGCGGGCTCGTGTTCCCACTGTAATTTCTCGTTCCCCTCGTGTTTCTATAACTCTATAGAAACACAGAAATGTTTAATATGTGAGATTCGTTATAATTCACTCGGTGTTTCGTTGTTAAAAATGGCAGTTTAGCACCTTTTCACTTTCTATCCCTATCTATTGATCGACCGTAGTCGGAGGTAGCCAGAAGGCTGCTCTTTCTTTGGCAACTACCCTAAGGCAGGGGTGGGTGCCACTCCTATCCCAGATGGTGTTGATTTTGCGGAAGGAGGAAAACCGGAGAACTGGTGAAAAACCCTCGAAGCACTGGAGAGACCAACTAAACTCTACTCACATGGTCCAAGCTCGAGAACGGGGTTATTCCCAGATGGTCACCCATCCAAGTACTAACCCCGTCTAAGCAGGCTTAACTATTGGTGAGAGGCAGCGCCCAAATAGCGCACGCCATCCGTGCTCCCCTTTTCACTTTACTCTTTGTTGATGTCACACTTAGTTAATAAGTATTTAATAAATATTTATTTTCTAGATGAGGATGACGAGTATAGAGGTCCCAGACTTCAAACACAAACACCAGTATTTTCACCTGCACCAAGAACAGAGGATATTAGTAGAGGTTTAACTACACCAAGTACGGAGGATTTATACAGTGCTTTGACTTTGAAAACAAACAGAGAACATGTTTCTGATGAGTAAGTTTAATTTTAATCCCTCACTGTTATTTAACAAATAAAACATAAAGCTCCGTGCGTATGTACTCTTATAAAGGCACGTTTGACGTCATTTGAACACGAAAGAAGTTGAGTAGAGGCCCGAGGCGATAGCCAAGTGCCTTTACACTTCTTTCGTGTTCAAATGACGTCAAACGTACCTTTATAAGAGTACATATGCACAGGAACGGTATGTTTTATTTGTTTTATAAAATAAGAAGAAGCAAAACCAAGCTAAAAGTGAGGTAGTTTTGGAATTTGGCGGGCTTTTCCGGCCAGCTGACGCCATTTTACGTCATTCATGATCTATGTTCTCTTATAAATGCACGGAGTCCAGCCAATCAGAGCGTGCGTAGAGGACACCGTATTTTATAACGTGATTTATTTGTTTGTTGCAATATTTGTTAATATATACTGCGTGCACGGTACACAGGCGGCCCAATCGCACGGCTTGGCTGGTACAACTGGTATTAATATGCTTATATGCATTAGTCTATTAGATATATCTCGTCACAAACAAACTATTAAAAATGCAATTAAATATAATTAACCTGGTGTAGCAACAACGTACGTCAATTGGTTAACTTGGAGTGCTTGCATCAGGTTATGTCAACAAACATGGTTTCCATTTTCTATTTCGTTTATAAAGCAACTTATAAATTACGTCACGCCGTGTTTGTATATAGCTTTTTATAAAATAAGGTGCCCTCTACGCACGCTCTGATTGGCTGGGCTCCTTGCATTTATAAGAGAACAGAGATTATGAATGACGTAAAATGGCGTACCGCTCCTGTGCATATGTACTCTTAGGTACGTTTGACGTCATTTACACACGAAAGAAGTGTAAAGGCACCTACTCAACTTCTTTCGTGTTCAAATCACGTCAAACGTGCCTTTATAAGAGTACATATGCACAGAGGAGCGGTATGTTTTATTTGTTAATTGCAAGTATAGGAACTGACCTATCCTGTAAATATGTTTGGTTTAGTTGACAATCGTTTTTGGCTTTCAAAATGTTTGTCAACTCTCAGCTCGTTTTGTAAATTTGGTCCCATGCCCTTTTTAATCTCATAAAACACGGCTAGCCCAAAGCTGGCCTGTGATTGGCCAATATCGCTGCTCAAACTTAACAAGATGGCGCTTGATGGCGTGTATTTGGGCCATTTTTTCGTGGGGCATTTATATAGAGGTCAGTGTGCGGGACAGGTGAACGAAAGGCGTTCCACTGTACGGATTTCATTTTATGAAATTCACATGATCCACCGCGTAACTCTAAACCTTTACTTCAAACCTAACTCATCTCTAACCCTAAATATATTTATAAATAATAACATGACTTAATATATTTATAAGTAATTACATGACTTAATATATTTATAAGTAATAACATGACTTGAGGGAAATTAGCGATTAAATGTCCCGCAGCCGAGGGAAGGTTTGTGAAAGTCCGAGGACCGCAGGCCAAAGGACTTTTACAAATCTCCCCGAAGCAAAGGGGAAATTTAATCGCTAATTTCCAGAAAAGTCTTGTTATTAGTTTGTGATATTATGATCGCCGAGGAAAACTTTGAAAATCTTACCGACAGGAAATTTACACAGTTGATCAGAGAAGTTGCTTCTAGTTTTCCCGTGCATGTTGATGAGGGAAAATATATGCAAGCGGGAAATTTAGAAGAAGACAAAGGATTTCTTTGTCTTCTAATTTTCCCTCATCAACACACCATCTCCTCCACCATCATCACCACACCAACACCGTCACTACCACCACCACCATCACCATCATTACCACCACTACCATCATCATCACTACCATTACCACACCACTGGTGTCACCATCTCCACCACCATCATCACCACACCAACACCGTCACTACCACCATCAGTACCATCATCACTACCATTACCACACCACCACCGTTGCTACCACCATCATTACCATCAGTACCATCATCATCACTACCATCACCACACCAACACCGTCACTACCACCATCAGTACCATCATCATCACTACCATTACCACACTACCACCGTTGCTACCACCAGCACCACCATCACCACCACCTGGCAATCAATTTGCTCAAACATCTATTAATACCTCGAGTGGGTTGAAAAAAAGTAAACAAATTTTCTGTAACAAGTTACATGCTTTTTACGTCTGGGCCATTTGTTTTACAACTACATTTATATGATTTCTTAGAACACCAAAAAGAAGAACATGGAATCATCACAGTTCACGATCAAGTAGTCAAAATTCTGGAAATATGGAGGATCAGATCGATGTAATTAATGAAAACCATTTAACAGGAAGAAAATCCAAACGAATTGACAGACACGCTCATAATATTAAGAAAGCTCTTTTAAAGCAGCATAATAGCTTAGAGATTGCAGTACACTCAACTAAAGTACCCTAGTATAGTATTAAATTATTAGAAAAACCAAACTATGTAACAATCACGTGTACAGTTGAGTTCCAGAAATGAGCACTTGTATTAAATATTAGCAAAAAACAGAAAAATTACGCAATAATTCCATGAAACCCTCTAAAGTGACTTGATAAACTTTTCAGATTTATTAAATAAAGGTTTGGCGAAGCTTGTAATAGTCGCGTGATAATACAAGTCAGAAAAGTTTTTGCCTGTGTAACCAAGCCACTGGACACTAAAAACAGGAATAACTGCAACCTCGTTCCCAGGGCCTTTTTTGAAATTGGTAGGGCGGGAAAAGATCCTGAACTCCGGATTTTCATTGGTGATTGCTTTTCTTAAACATTCCTTGGGAAACATAATTATGCATAATAATAGCTTCAACAGGACCGCCAACGGGACCAATGGGACTACCATTACAATGAACCTTCTCCAACGACTGGGACTGCAATTACTCAGAATGATTTGCATACTAAATTAATTGCTAATTTATTACACCCAGTAATTCTGGGTGGCATGTGACCAGCTTTTTCCCGCCCTCCCAATTTCAAAAACTCCCTGGAAACTAGATTGGAATGGCTGTTCACATTGGTCAATATATAAATAGCTAGGCAGAAAACTGACTATATTAAAGCATGTGGTTTTAAAATCCTAATTCCTAACCCTCAAACCCTAACTCTAACCAAGATCAGGCCCAAAATACTCTGCATTGCCGTTACAGCTTCACAAGTTGTTTTTTTTCTTACAAGAACAGGAAATTTTGCCGTTGCATACAATGGGATAAATAATATTTCGTAAAGTGACTCCCTCGGATACGAGTTCGGTAGAAATATACTGCTTGCGTACGAGAGATGCTTGTCGGTCCGCTTGGAGCCGATGATGTAACCAACGTACAAGGTCTCAAAGACCTTTGAGCAGAAACGCTTTCTTGAATTCAGTAAGCCGGTGTCACAAGAAATGTCCCCCCCCCCCCCTCAAAAAAAAGTGTCCTCCCCGGGGGGGAGGAAATCTGTCCCGTCGGAAATCCCCCCCCCCCCCCCCCCCGCTCAAAATGATTCCTTACAGGATAATTGATATACGAGTAATGTGGACAAAACTTTTTAAAAGTAAAAAATATATATCTCTTAATGATAAATTATAACAGCTAAATATATATTTACAAAATCTGTCACTAAACTAATCATATTTACAAAGTTTTGATGGTGGAACACATGAATGGCAAAGCCATTCCTGATCATTCTCAGGAGGAGATAGAACTTAAATCACAATGGCTCCAAACCACGGCTCATCGAGCCGGGTTTTCGGGTAACTTCTCCGGCCATAGTTTCAGAATTGGAGCAGCTTCCACAGCCGCGCAAAAGGGGATCCCAGATCATCTTATAAAACTCTCGGGCGCTGGGAGAGCAACGCTTATCAACTGTATATTAGGACACCAGTGACTACATTAGACAAGGTGGCGCCGCTCCTAGGTGACTGGTTATTGCTAATCTAAAGTTTTTGTATTGCTCTTGTTATGGTTATTGTTATTACACACACTCTCTGGTAAAAATAAAAAGAAAAAAAGAAAAAAGGTGCCCATGGAGGAAATGATCATGCGTGAAATGAGGCCATACGGTCTACGAACGTTGGTATAGCGCGAGCATGGGTACGAGCGTATTCCGAGCATGACGAGCCCGGTCCGAGCATGGGTATACCGCGCCCATTCCGAGCATGGTTATAGCGCGCCCATTCCGAGCATAGGTATAGCGCGCCCATTCCGAGCATGGGTATAACGAGTCCACTCCGAGCACATCGGGCTCGTCAAATACATGCTTGGACTGTGCCCAGTCCGAACACATTCCGAGCATGGGTTGACGAGCCCAGTCCAAGCATGGGGCGGCGAGCCCATTGCAAGCATTGGTACAATGAGTCTATTTCGAGCGAGCATGGGTATAACATTCCCATTCCAAGCACGGGCATGATGAGCTCATTCTTAGCAGGGGTATAACGAACTCATTAATGCACAAAACAGGGCTAAAGAGTCGGTTGGGTGACCAGACCCATATGGTTTGACCAGACTGGAAGGGATGCTTGGAGGCTGAGAACTGCATAGACATGCGTTCTCAGATTGGTGATCGGATCAGGACCAACAGGCTCAGTTAACCTGATCCTACTCCAAGCAACAAGGATCACAGCACACATCAGCCAGCATCAACCAGTACTAGTCGGTCTGCCTGTCACCCAACCATCCAAACGGGTAAGTATAACTGTGGCGCTGGTGATCACACACATGGTCGACGTGTGGTTTAAATGTGGTTATGTATTAACCGAGGTTAAACCAAAGAGATATATATGCTTGCGCCTCAAGGCAGAATGCGGAATATATGGCCTGACGTCACGCAGGGCAAGGGAGACCGGAAGGCGCAAGCCCACTACGCCCATAGTGGAAAGTAGGTACTTTGCAAAATGCTCCAATGCGGTAGAATAGTGCGGTAGACAGCTTGAAAAATCAGCAATGCGGCAAGATATCGCGGTAGAAAGAGCAATGCGGCAGGATATTGTCATATTGTGGGAGAAAGCTAGCGGTAGTCGTTAGAAAGCTAGCGATGCCGATGTAAATCTAGACAACTCACAACTCTCGAGCATAAATTTTCAATATTTATTCCGGTCATCGCTTTGTTTTGCCGGCATTCTCCCCATTGGTCTTTTCTCCGGTATTTGTAAAGAACGCTGAACGCTGACTTGCGCATTGCTTCATTGCGAACACCGATATCTAACCTTGCAGCACTTCAGCAAAGTGAAAGTACCAAAGTCAAAATGTATGCGGACGCGGACGTTCACGTTACCGTTGAGGAGTCGTCGCTCACGTTAGGTAAGCTACTAACTACTAAGCTGAGCTCGACGGCTCGTAAGACAAGATAATATGATTAATTACTGGATGGTGCAAAAACGCGCGTATTCAAGTTTTGTACGAAACTTTTTTTGGTCTGATTATAAAATTGACTATTACTAATGTCTAATGACTGTGACTGGTAATTTTTCATTGAATTTTTTTAAGGTTAAGTTAATCGGAAAGATTTGTTACAGTATTCTATACGAAAAAAAATAAAGCTAGAGTAATGCTATAAATATGCCGAACAGATGAAACGCTAATTGCGGCAGAGAAACTAATTAGGGTGTGGCTATGCGGTAGCTCTGACACGACACCCGGAATCCTGCGTAAGCCCGACTGGTGATCGGATCAGGACCAACAGGCTCAGTCAACCTGATCCTACTCCAAGCAACAAGGATCACAGCACACATCAGCCAGCATCAACCAGTCGGTCTGCCTGTCACCCAACCATCCAAACGGGTAAGTATAACCCTCGTACCCAGGCTGTCACGGACGCACGTCAACTTTCTTACCATGCGCACAAAGCAGTCTGGTTACTTGTTACGATGTTCGGATCAATAACTAACGATAGATTCATGACGTTGATTGGTCGTTCCTAAAAGTTCGATGGTTCGAACATTCTTGCGTCTTGGGTTAGCTGTGGTTTGGCGACGTATGAGCTTTGCAAAGCATGCTGGTATTGTGAACATGCGAGCGTATGATTTTGTTCTATGATCAATCACGATTTTATTCTAATATTCTGAACACTTGCAGAAATAGTGCAGTAGTTTGCTAAATATTTTATAAAAGATGTCTATACAAGGAAGAAACAGACGAAAAAAGTCTTTTAAACCGAATGAAGAAAATAGAGTTGAGGAACCATCAAATGTTGTACTTGTAAAGCAAGAAGCCGGAGTATCTGCATTATTAAATGTTCGTCGTTCGTCGAGAAAGCCTAAACCTAAACAACATGATGTTGAAGAAATGCTATTCACTGAACGTGAAACAACAGAAAAGGATAATAATGGAGGTAGCGTTGATGCTTTAGTTGGATTTGAAGGACTGGAGTCAAGTGAAAATATGTATCTTGGAACTGGGGTTAAACGTGAGACAAGAAAAACATATCAAAATTATCTTGAAACACTTGGCTACAACACTGATTTCTCTAAAATTACTGCCCAAGAATCACTTGAACAGGCTGCCAAAGCTAAGGTTGCATCAAGTCAGCGTACCGTAAGCAAACAATCAAAAACTGAAGAAAAACTTATTGCAAAACAAACAATTCACATTAAAACTGAACCACCTGAATTGCCTGAAGAAAATTATTTATCTACCAAAGTTAGAGCTTCTTCACGAACTCCTAAACCAAAGAGAACCTTTGCTTTACTGGAAGATGACTCTGCGATTTATTCAAAGCAAACCAGAGCAAGCATTTTAGAAAATGTCAATGATTCACATTCAGAGACAGAAACAAAGTCAACTGTACTAGCTAAACCAAGAAAGTCTTTACCAGAAAATAGTGACAGGGAACAAAAATCACGTAAAAGTCGCAGACATGCAAGTTCTTCACTAGTACACAATGTGTTAACTACAACACCTTTGAGTAAGCAAGATGTTGATGACACAGAACCTGATGAACACGATTCTAGTCTAACAAGAACATCAACAAGAGTACGGATTCCAAAACGTAAATTCTCATTAATTGATGAAGAATCTCCAGAAACTGAAGCAAAAAGGCAAAGGGTAATGTCTCCAGAACAAACTATTGATCGTAAAGTCGAAGGTAGCAAAAACTTGGTAGATAAGGTCCAGGAAGATAGTGACACAAACATACGCAGTCACTCATCATTAGTGATTAAAAGATCTGACTTGAAGAAGCAGCGAGGGAATAGAAGAAAAGAGGAGATGAAAGAGAGCAGAGTGGAGCATGATCAAGAGAAAGAAGAAAATATTAACAAGAAAATTGAAGTTTTTTCAAGTAACAGTAGTCATTCTGAATCAGAAAAGAAGCCAGAAAGTAAAAGACGCCGACCAAGAATTGAAGCAATTGTTCAGAAATTGAAAATCTCAAAGGATACTACTTTGAAACAAGCCAGCAAAAAGACCAATATTGAGAAAAAGACAGAAGTTGAAGAGAAAAGTTCCACTTCAAGAAAGACTACAAAAAGAAAAAGGGAAAGCAGTAATTTGGAGAAAAGTGGATCAGAGAAAGAAGGAAAGGGGAAAATATATGATAGCAATGGAGAACATATTGTATTAAAACTTACAATACCACATGGTTCTCCAAAAACTGAAGAAAAAAAACATCACCACAAACATCACCATAAGCACAAGAGGGAGAAGGAGGGGTATGAATATTTTACATTTTTGGTAACTTTATTACTAAAATGTTTATATGCTATAATAATACAGTGCCACCTGACTTATACTGTCGTTTGCACCTAAGTGGAAACACCATCTTTCAAAACATGTTCAAAAGTTAACTGTTTTAAAATTGACACCATGGGATTGGCAAGACGTGATTGGCTAAGATGTACGTATCAAAGGGAAACATGTTTCCAAGAAGAACTTTTATGTTTGACATTGACATAGAACATGTTTAGACTCGTGGCGTTTCCACTCAGGTGCAAGTGACTGTAGTATAGTATAGTATACCACTGACCTAGTCCCAAGTTGACATGTTCATTTGGCAGTGCCAAGCTCTTTTGGGGCCAGTAATAAGTATCAATACTTAAATGCTTCTTAAAATACACCAATAATTATTACTATTTCAAAGTCCTCAGAAATCCAAAACATCTAAGTTACAGACCATATACCCAGGGCTGTATCCAAGGGTTTGAGATGCTGGTAGACTCAGTGGTTTGGGTGCCCAAACAAGACAAAATATCATAAATCATCACTTACAGTTAAATGTTAAACAATCACCCCTCATCACCCCTCAGAATGCAGGAAATGGCATTTCTGATACTCTACATTTCAAAATTTTCTGGGGAGCATGGCCCCAGACTCCCTAGAGAGTTATTGCTGAATCAGTGCTCAAATATTTTCACAGATTTGCCACTGACCAGTGTGCCTAAATTATCTGTGGATACAGCACTGATATTCCCAGACTGATCTAGAATTAACAAATAAAACACAAAGCTCTGTGCATATGTACTTTTATAAAGGCACGTTTGACGTCATTTGAACACGAAAGAAGCTGAGTAGAGGCACGAGGCGATAGCCGAGTGCCTTTACACTTCTTTCGTGTTCAAATCACGTCAAATGTACCTTTATAAGAGTACATATGCACAGGAGCAGTATGTTTTATTTGTTTTATAAGATAAGAAGAAGCAAAACCAAGCTAAAAGTGAGGCAGTTTAGGAATTTGGCAGGCTTTTACGACCAGCTGACGCCATTCTACGTCATTCATGATCTATGTTCTCTTATAAATGCACGGAGCCCAGCCAATCAGAGCGTGCGTAGAGGGCACCTTATTTTATAAAATATTTTAAAATGAAAACTTAACCTTGTGATTTCTATTTTATTTTTTAGTGAAATTGGTGTGAACAAGAAAAAGATTAAGTCAGAAGGTGAAGAAGATGTTGCAAAGTCTAAAGAAACAAGTAAAGTTTCAGGGAAACTTGAATCTGAGATGAAAACAAAGAAAAAGAAGAAAAAGAGAGGTAATAAGGAAGACAGTTCAGAATCATTGTCGTCTGATACTTCAGCTATACCACATGTTAAACTAGTTATAAAAAAGAGTCCTGTCAAATCAAAACACATTGAAGTAAACGAAGTTACCACAAAAGACAAGCCTTCTACTAGTATAGAACCATCTTTAATCCAAGATGAAGCAGCAGAACAGAATATTCAAAATGATCAATCTGATTCAAGAAAGAAAATGGATGAGCAAACTGGTTTAAAAAAGAAAAAAGATGACCAATCAGATTTAAAAAAGAAAACTCAAACCAAAAAAGATAAACCATTGTCAAAGAGAGCAAAAAAGGTGAAACTTGATTTCTTATAATCTTAATACTGTATTTGTAGCCTGACATTCTTAATATAACAATAATACAGTTAGTTACTTAGTATAAGTTAAGAATTGTAGTTTTAACATTCATGTCTCATTTTCAATATCATTTTCTTAGAGATTGGAGAAACTGAAGAAAGATGCAAAAAATAAGACAGTCTCAGCATATTCTCTGTTTACTAAGAGTAGAAGAAAACATTTACTGCAGACAGAACCAGATTTAGGTAAGTAAAAAATTTCCCAGCTTTGCTAGGCAGTATATTGTGTGGTTTGGCTGCTAAGAGCAATAAATTACTTAGTATCACTATCATACTGTAGCAGGCATTCAATTTACCAGTAGTGGATGTTTGTCAAGTTTAAATGCTCAGAAAGTGTTTCTGAGCTTCAGATATGCGGGGTTGAAGCTGCAACTTCCTAGTGACCAGTTAGACATTCTAACCAGTCCATCCATTGAGCTACTGTAGTGAGGTTCAAAAATCTAGAATTACAGTTGGGCTCAGATTCCAGGCATTGGATTCTTGGTGTCGTGGGTGCCTTTCCTCCATGGGTAAATGATGCAGGCACATAGTTCTATATTCTGTACAACTAGTGACGGTTCCAATGCTTTCTTACACTTCTTCCACGCTCTACCAACTATCTATCTGCCTGTATCTATAACTTGATGGAGAATGCCAAACCATGAATCTTTCCGTAAATAATAGTGACTTAAAAATATCTTTGCTGGGATAAAATTGAATGTACTATTTAAAACATGCATGAGGTGATAGCCGAGTGTTTTAGATCTGATAAAACACGTACTGCGAATGTTTTAAATGGCTTCAAAAACTATCCATATAATAAGCTCATATAGAAATCAATTTTGAAAATTGAAGTTGTCTGAGCCACAAATCGAAGAAAAAGTTTATCGAAAATAGCGAGCGTGTCACGGTCATGATTTCCTTTGTGTTTTCCTCATGAATTATTAATGAGTTTTTGAATACTATAATTATTATACAGTACCCCATACTAAAAGGGTACACCTTTTCCCATTTTCTGTATCTGATTACCTACGTAACTAAGATATTACGCTTTTGAGTGATAACTTCTTTTCAGTATTTGCTGCTGAGATTTTTAGGCAAGATTCAGGAATAGCAGCATGTGTCTTTTTCAGTGCTTGATGTCGGGATCAGCCCTTTGAATACTTCCATTATCCGTCTATTTCAAACTAAATCGTTTTGATTTCGGGGGTAGGGGGCTGAGTTCAGCGTCAGGTGCGGATCATGGCGCATTCTGTATAGTAGTAAATAGTGGACCATTATGTGTATTGTCATGAATTTATTGATTTATGTACGGGGTTTGCCTAGTTGGGACCTCGTGTCCATTCGCTAGCCCCTTATCAAACTCATCTTTTATTGTTTGTAATGTATTGTGATCTGTTGTTATTATTGTAGTACTGTATTACTTAGTGAGTTTGATTAAAGCTTCTATTATCGGAGTATTTGCATTCTTATCTTTGATTTGAATATCTAGACTTTGCTACTACAAGCAGGAGATTGGCAGAAATGTGGAAAAAATTACCAGGAGACGATCAAGAAGTAAGTGATCAGTTTTAAATTTAAAAGATACTAATGACAAGCACTTGAAGCTTTTTTATACATACTTAAACCTTTTGCAAATCATTTCTGTCACCACTAAAAGCAGTGTTACATGCACATATGTGATTTCTCGTGCAATTTATCTCGCAATGTTCTTATGACGCAAGCTGGACGAGAAATTGCATGGTGTAACAAAGCTGACAAGCATCAAGTCTCATGACATTTTTGTTGCACCAAACGTTGCACATAGTCGAATCAAGTTCTACTTTTCGCAACGATTGTGACAATGCTGCAACGAATTATTAAAGCAATGCACAGTGTAACACCATTCTTGCAACTTGTCTCTCTCGCAACAATTTGAATGATCAGCCAATAAAAACACGGCTTTGTAAACCGTTCCAGTCCTCTTCCGTCACCTTTGCGAGACAAATAAGAAATTGCAAGAACATTACATAGTGTACATGTAACACCTTTGCTCAGGCAAATGCAAAGCAAGAGATTTACCCATTGTGGGACAAGTGGCGCGAAAACCTGGCAACCTGCATGTCTACTGTAGTGTAACACTGCCTTAAAGATCCTGTTACACGGTTCATATTTTTATGAGGCTAGTATTAGCTCGCAACTGCGTTGACGTATTACTATTACAAAACTACTTGCAGGAAGCTGCAGCGTGTAACACGCTGTTAAAATTGTGCGAGACGTGTTGTGGTAATTTGTTGCATACAGCATATAGTAGAATCGAGTTCTGCTCTGTGTAAGGGTTGCAGCAACTGTCTTTCACAACAATCTTGACCATTGCACAGCATGTTACACGCTGAAAGGCTTCGTGCAACTTGTCTTGTAACAATCTTGACCATTGCACAGCATGTTACACGCTGAAAGGCTTCGTGCAACTTGTCTTGTAACAATCTTGACCATTGCACAGCATGTTACACGCTGAAAGGCTTCGTGCAACTTGTCTTGTAACAATCTTGACCATTGCACAGCATGTTACACGCTGAAAGGCTTCGTGCATCTTGTAACAATCTTGACCATTGCACAGCATGTTACACGCTGAAAGGCTTCGTGCAACTTGTCTTGTACAATCTTGACCATTGCACAGCATGTTACACGCTGCAATGCATAGTTTGTGCAACTTTGTTTGCAACAATCTTGACCATTGCTCAGCATATTACACGTTGTAATGGTTCATGCAACTTGTCTTGCAACAATTACGTGTCATCAACACCGTTCCCATTGCAGGATAAGTTGCATAGAAAATTTTACAGTGTTATGTAACAGGACCTTAACTTTAAGCCTGCAGAATATTTCTTTCGCAATCCACTGGTCTGTAGTAAAACGTTTCCTTCACTGTTTATATAATAACTTTTAGTAAAATGTTTCGTTTGTTTCCTAGTACTGGCGAGCTAAAGCTAGAATAATACGAAAGCCCGAATTAGATCGTAAATCTGCTCTGAAAGGTTTAAGTAAAGGAAGAAGTTCAACAACAAAAGTTCGTCATGATTATTTGAGTGGATCACATTCTAAAGACTCTGAAGCTTTTATTTCGTCTGGAACAGATGTTGTGGATATGGCAGCATATCTTAAACTGCTGGGAGAATCTTTGTGCTCTATTGGAATGTGTTTGAAACGTCAGGTAACGCAATCATCTAAATTTAAAAAAATAGAGAATTAGCCATGAGCGAGGCCATGAGAGCGCGAGGGATGATTCAAAAATTATTACTACCAATTCAAGGCACCATTAAAGACGTTGTTTTGAGGCTTGGCATATCAATAGCGTCCACCCTCCACTAGTGGGTGACGGTGGTCTACTGTATTACCAGAAGCCTTAAATCTCTCTAACTCTTCCCTGTCCGAATCGGTCTTTAGTATTTTATTCACCTCTGGGAAAGCCCTCGGACAGGTTAATTAAACTTGTAAATAAATAACGTCATCATTGGTTCTTGAGAGTATACTGTAAATATGGAACCTGTCTTCACAACCATCACTTCTGATAAAGACCAACTATAGATTGGAGTGTCGAAACTTTGGCTCATGAACAGTAACTTTTCAAGTTGCGTTTAAAAAACATTTACGCCATGGTTTCGTTGTCAATTTAATATTTTGTACAACTGTAGTTATAAAATAATGTCATTACAATATATATTTAATTTTTTTAATATTTTAGGATCAGATGGAAGTTCATGGTAGTTTGTCAGTCTTGTTGGATACAGCTCTCTGTTCGATTGTGCCATTATTCTGCCTCACCTCACAATTGCCTGAAATGGCAGGTTGTAGCGCTAAAACGCAGGTAGCTATTATCAGGCATTTTACAGAAATATACTGAGTCGACCGGCCAAAACGAATATTTTTTTGCACCAATTCTCGCTCCCCAAATCCTTCGTTAGAGTAAAATGGTTTTACTCTCATGAATCTACATCGAAACGTCATGCTGTATTTTGTTATCAAAACTATTCTCGGCAGTTACTGTCAGATAATTCATTATAATTTATACATCATCCGGGACTTACTCCGTAACGTATATAAATACATGTAAGAAAAAGATGAGGGACTTTTTGGTAAGGATTTTGGAGTAGAGGTTAAAGTATTAAATTTCGATTCGTACTACATACTTTTACAGTTACCACCTTTTCACTTTGCTCTGCCTAAAACGTAAATGCTGCCTACACAAGCACTCTACTTTTTCTATTTACTACAACTGTTTAATTTTGTATACCGTAGTCGTTAGTCCGTTGCCTGAATCTTAAACTTCTCAATATCTTTCTGGAAACCAACACGGCATCGTTCATTGAGATTTTGAAAATAACAAAGACAATACATTAACTTCATTTTACATCAAGGTGTTTTACGTAATATAATCCAACACTCGTCAGTGTTCTTCTTTCGATTTCTAAATACAGCCAAGCAGGTTGAAAATACGAGGCAAAGTCAAGTTTTTTTAACCAGCTTGGTTGTATTTAGACATCGGAGGATCAACACTGACGAATGTTTAATATATAGTAAGGTTAGATATACTGCCGAAACAGAGAACGTAGGAGTCTAACGTTTCGAGCGAAGGCCCTTCGTCAGAGAGAAACGTTTCCCTAAGGCCCTTCGTCAGAGAGAAACGTTTCTCTCTGACGAAGGGCCTTCGCTCGAAACGTTAAACTCCTACGTTCTCTGTTTCGGCAGTATATCAAACCTTACTACATTTCGATTGTTGTTTCTACACTGCCTACGCAGCACGCTACTTTTATTTCAATGTTTAATATAGCTTCTCAAACAAATCCATATTTTTAAGAGAAATCCACCTCAAAGTTTGCTAAATTTGACTATAATCTTCCTCCGATTTCTAAATACCAATTAAATTTTTTGAATTTTTCGTATGAATTATTAATGCTTGAGAATCTTGCTGCAATAAGTAATCATAATTCCTCTATTTTTTTCTTTTCTGTAGGCTGAAATACTGGACAATCTGGCGTATATAATACCTGGTCTATGATGAAATGGTTTTTGTTTTATATGTATAAACATTTTAAGTTCTTGTCGCGTGTTTTTTAACTTGAGATTATGAACATTGTACCATATATAGGTTTTCTTCAAAGCAATTAGTTGTAAAAACAGCAAGTTGAAATGTAGTAAGGTTTGAGCACTGCCGAAATTATTGAACGCACTTTCTAACGTTCGAGCGAAGCCCCTTCGTCATCGTCTCTCTCGTTTCTCTCTGACGAAGGGCCTTCGTCATCGTCTCTCTCGTTTCTCTCTGACGAAGGGCCTTCGTCATCGTCTCTCTCGTTTCTCTCTGACGAAGGGCCTTCGTCATCGTCTCTCTCGTTTCTCTCTGACGAAGGGCCTTCGTCATCGTCTCTCTCGTTTCTCTCTGACGAAGGGCCTTCGTCATCGTCTCTCTCGTTTCTCTCTGACGAAGGGCCTTCGTCATCGTCTCTCTCGTTTCTCTCTGACGAAGGGCCTTCGTCATCGTCTCTCTCGTTTCTCTCTGACGAAGCCCCTTCGTCATCGTCTCTCTCGTTTCTCTCTGACGAAGGGCCTTCGTCATCGTCTCTCTCGTTTCTCTCTGACGAAGGGCCTTCCTCATCGTCTCTCTCGTTTCTCTCTGATGAAGGGCCTTCGTCATCGTCTCTCTCGTTTCTCTCTGATGAAGGGCCTTCGTCATCGTCTCTCTCGTTTCTCTCTGACGAAGGGCCTTCGTCATCGTCTCTCTCGTTTCTCTCTGACGAAGGGCCTTCGTCATCGTCTCTTTCGTTTCTCTCTGACGAAGGGCCTTCGTCATCGTCTCTCTCGTTTCTCTCTGACGAAGGGCCTTCGTCATCGTCTCTCTCGTTTCTCTCTGACGAAGGGCCTTAGCTCGAAGCGTTAGAAAACTACGTTCAATAATTTCGATTTGTATTTCAACACTAGGGACTTTAAGATTCGGACAACGGACTACGGCTACGGTAGAAAGTTTAACAGTGGTATTAAATGGTGGTATATTTATACATTCAAATTTTAAGATACGCAATCGCGCGGACTCGTTTTGTTCTTAAATTCTTGAAGAAAAACACTTGTTAAATCTATGTTAGTCGCAAGAATACGGCTAAGCTTTAGTGATTCAGGTTCCGCGTCAGTCTCGTTCCCAGAGCCCACGTTCCCCACCCGGGAAACGAGAGACTCTGGGATAATCCGTTTCACATCGATATTTCATTGACTGATGAACACAGTGAACTCTATATAACTCTTCTTCCAGATAACAGGAATCCTATGATGCCGTGAACGGATTATCCCAGAGCCTCTTGTTTCCCACCCGCTTGGTAAGGGGAACGTGGGCTCTGGAACGAGATTGGTTCCGCGTTGTCTTTACAACGAAAAAAATGCTTTTTCTGCGTTGTCAACAGGGTCACGACGGCATGAAAATTACTGGACTGTCATTTGCAAAAGTTCTTTGTATATGACATAAAATTCTATTGTTCAAACACGTAGTCGTAGTCGTTGTGTTTTCTTAACTGTTTGTAAAAACAGCAAGTTTAGTATTGTTCATTTGTTCGTTCTTTGATATACTCCCGTGTGTTTTAGGCGGAAAATATTAAGAGGTAAATGTAGAGACGATTAAATCTCGACTAGTAAACACAATTTGCTCGGCCTGGTAATATTCGCGATTGTAAATAAGTGTCTTGGCAACAGTAAAAGAAATTCTCGACCGCGAAAAAAATGGGTGTATCGCAATGTACTGAAGCACAGAATTATTGTTGGTAATGACGCAATCATAGCAAGCATGTTTTTCACTCAGTTCTAAATAATTCAATACTCAGTTTACAAACAAACAAACAAACAAACAAACAAACAAACAAACAAACAAACAAATAAACAAACAAACAAACAAACAAACAAACAAACAAACAAACAAACAAACAAACAAACAAACAAACAAACAAACAAACAAACAAACAAACAAACAAACAAACAAACAAACAAACAAACAAACAAACAAACAAACAAACAAACAAACAAACAAACAAACAAACAAACAAACAGACAGACAGACAGACAGACAGACAGACAGACAAACAAACAAACAAACAAACAAACAAACAAACAAACAAACAAACAAACAAACAAACAAACAAACAAACAAACAAACAAACAAACAAACTGAAACACGCAAACAAACAGTCAATAAACCAGTTGTATTTTTTTAGTAAAAAACAAGTAGGTTATATTTTTCGTGTGTGTACTGTAATACATCTCAAATGACGTCACATCGTGTAAAGAACAACATTCACGCCACTCGACTTCATTTCGTGTCGTACTTTTTTGTTTACACTCTGTGACGTCATCTGTACATCGATAAATCATCAACCCAAATAGATGACACCACATATTAATTATTAAATCAAGGTAACTTTATATTTTTTAAAAAAAGTATTTTTATGCCAGTCGTTCTGATATTAAGTATATATGCCCCTACTGTAACAGGCCGTCTGCAAGCGTCTTCATAGCCTGCGTGGCAGGCGAACGCCTTCCACGCAGGCTAGCGTCTTCGTAGCTTGGTACAGGTAACCACTAATTTCATTCCCGCAATCCCGCGTCATCGATGCGAATTGCAGTTTTATTACTTAGCCAATAAAGATGCGCGAAACGTTCTAAGTAGAGCTGGCTTCATTTCGTTTCGATATAAAATGAAACCATTTTCTTTCGCAAAATATTGAAATTTAGTTTTCTTGCTTCAACTCACTTCAACTTCAGAAAGACTGCAAGCGCCCGCGATTAACTAGTTACCATTGAACTCTAAGTAAACTGGAACGATAACTCGATGGCGTATCATGAAGCCAACATGGGGGCCGCCATGCACGTCAACCCCAGTCCCTTTTACTTTATAGCCGAGAGAAAATGAAGCTGAATTTGGTGAACTGGGTTGCAAAAACAGCTTGAAATCAAACAAAAACTGAACTTGTTAACCACTTTTAGGCTTAAATCAAATTCCAATATACCGTAGAGTAGGTGAACACTGACATGACGAGTAAAAACAAGGAAAACAGTAAAAATATAAGCTCTCAAATGAAAGTCAACAATACGCAACCAAAATTACCATTGGTTTGGACAAATATAAAGAAAATACATATGAAACCCAGGTTTAAAATGAAGAGGTTGTTTATAAAAACAGTTGGGTTTTAAATTTTTAAATTTTCAGTAGGAAAAAACCAACAAAATGCACTTTACTGTGTGTTATTACAGCTCTGGAATTACTCTTCGTATCGAAAAATGTCAGATTTAGCATTTCCACAACTAAAACTTGAGTTAAAGCTATAATTTAGCATGATCTTATTACTAATTCTTGGCAAGACAACCTTCAAACGTTTGAGATAACAAAGAAAAATAAGAGAAACCTGCATTTTCCGTACGAGTTTCGGACTCGAATTTTGCTTTTGTTCGGCAGATATTTCGTCATTCCATCCATTTTCGTGTGTAGAAATTGTTCAGGTACAAGGCCAATAAGCCAATACGTACTAGCTTCTTCGTTATCATCTATGAAAAAACTTTAGGCCTAAAAAATGGTTGTTTTTTGCAGCGAGTTTTCAGTTTTTCATTGTACGTGCCGCTCATAGGTTCTGTTGACGTCAGACGTGCAATGGCGACCCCCAGCGGCCGGAAGTTTGACTTCACCCAATCATAGGGCCTTTCTTATGGAGTTAGCGTTCCAGTTTATTTAGAGTTCAATGCTAGTTACCAGTCTTCCGCTGCTCTGTGATCCACTGATCAGTATACAAAAAACTGAACTAAACTTGTCTCTAAAATGAGTACGAGAAATAAATTCTTTTAGCTATCTTTTCCACTTATTTGAAATGGGATCAAAGATAGAACTTTTACGAGTAAGTAAGTGCTAATACATCTATCTGTTTTTATTTCATATGAAAGTAAAACATGTTTGAAATGTGAATATTTCTTTCTCAGATGACAATTTATGTCTTCTTTCCTGTGGCTGTGTTTTATTATTTCAATAAGCCAAATTTTTACGAAGATTACGTACAGAAACGAATGGTAAGTACTAAGATACTAATTGATTATTACTATTAACAAAAGACGAAGAACAGTCTCTGACTGCAGTAGTAGACTTTGGGATATTTTTTTTTAAATACTGTACAATACAGAACAAATTTTTTATATATTAAATAAGAGATTATTAATTGAAAAGATAATTGGGAAAATATAAGACCAGGGACTTGACAGTATGCTGAGGTGGTTAACTACTTCATCTTATCAAATATATAGAGGACCCTAATGCAATGGATCTACTATGGTATATCCCAGGGAGAGAGGGGGGTACTTCATAATTATGAGGGATACAGGTATATATCCTATAGGGTATGGTTTCTATACCATAGGGAACACCAATGCCAAACGTTTGTGCATGAATTTCTAGAGTAAACATTGTAAGAGACGTGGGAACTAGCTGTGGCAACAACAACCAGACAGTGAAGACTAAGTAAGACTCGACTCTTCATCAACTACCTACCTTATCGTTTTGGTAGTATGCTTATAAATTTTAACTTTTGTGTTGGACTCTCGGACCAGTCCAAATATTTCAGTGTTTTCCCGCTCTTTTTTGAGGTGCAAGCTCAGATGTCGCACATGTGCAAAAATTATGTTTATAGGGTATGGTTGGTGAGCTCTGGGGTCTGGGATAGGGTATACCAATTGTCTATTTTGGTCTGGAATAGGGTGCATATTTTGGTCTGAGATAGAGTATGGATGCTGAGCATGCTTGTGCCCATCCACAACAGGACAGACTACGACTTTTTCAAATCCATTTAGCATTTAGTGGAGGCTAGTAAATAACTGCAATGACTTTGACATTTAATTCATTTTGAAAATGAATTTTTAATATCAATATTTATCATGTCAATGTGTTGGATTGTATAAACATTACATGTTTTTTTACCTAGTAGGGTAAACCTAGTAGGGTTACCGGGTAGGTACGGAAAATCATCATTTTTAGGTCAGTGGCACACCCCTATGCAAAAATTGCCAGAGTACCCCCCTGGGGGTATATCCCATAAGATTATATCCTTCAGGAACAACCATGTCCAGTCTCTGTGTGTATGAGAAAGTCCATGACAAATGTACAATACTGTACTCTAACTTCCCATAATAAGCAATAAAATTATTTTATTAAATTAAGCCACAAAGCCGCAATTGATGTTCTGTACTTTGGAACAGGAATTTAACCTGGCAACTTCTGTGTATGGAACCCCACAGGCCACCATCTAAATTTGCCTTTTGTCCATTAATCCCCCCCCCCTGACCATGCATTGACCAATTACATCTCTGAATATTCCAACACCATATATACAGTAATCATATATACAGTAATAATATAACTTTTATTGTATGTTTTATATTCAGAAAGAAATCTATCCCCCAAAAGATAAAAGCAGAGTAAGTTGTTTATTTCAGGAGTTTAAATTATTTATTGGGATAAGTTGATAAACATTTATAATTTAAGGTTTAACAATTTCCCTACTGTTGTGGCCTTTTACTATTTTATTCTCAGACTGGCTAAAGCCAGATGATTAATTACTTGTCAAGGGAAGAACTCTAGTATGGAAGAGTTAAATAACCCCTCACCTACTGTGGTGGCCTTTTAGTATTTTTACTATTTTACTCTGCCTAACACCAGACAATTTTCCTCGTCAAGGGAAGAACTCTGTTCTTTCAACTTTTATTTGGACCAAGAGAGAAAAAAAAAAGAGTATAAAATTACAAGTCCAAATTCGGCGAGCACGAACGAGAAAAGTCCTGTGCAAGGTGCTCACTGTAAAATTAAAATAAAATAAAAAGTAATGATATATACATAGATCTATCGAAGATTAAGTTGGACTAGACATGGAACAATTCCTGCGTATGGAATAGGAACAAGGTGAATCTGGGTCAAAGGTAGTGTTCATGAGTTCAGTATAAGTTAGGCGTAGATAGGACTTAAACCTAGTTAAAGAAGATATCAGATGGTGCATGCTTAAGTAAATAGTTCCAGGGTTTAACTATTCTATTAAAGTAAGATCCTTGAAAGGTACTAGTTTTAGTTCTAGTTTTTTCTTTCTAGTAGGGAAAGGGTTATTTTTTTTTTTTGATAATCTTTTAATTTGTTATGGGGATATTATTAACATACTGTTAATAAATGTTTTTGTTTTTGAGGTCCTGTTTCTATCTAACTATAATGAGTTAGTTCTCCCAATCACTTTCTTTGAGACTGCACTTTCCCAATTTGGGTCTTCCAAAAATTACCAGAGGCACTAAGTATATAATAAGATGCAGAATTGTTTTCTTTCTGGCTAAGGGGCTGTTTATGTGAGAGGCGAGCCAGTTTAGTTTTTAGTAAAGAAAGTCAAAGAACCCCAGTGCAGTCCCTGTAAGATATCTTATGAAAAGTTACCTAACAAAAAAAAGGAACATTTCAAGAAAAAATGTTTATAGATAGTTATATCAGCATTTTTCCTTGCCATGCCGCCAGTTATTACACTACGCCTTACAATGGCTTTTGGAGAGCACAAACTAGAATACAGTATTACTACCAAAATCAGTAGAGTGTCTTTTCCGGAAGAAAAAAGGTTGTCTGGAAGGCGGCCAAACGTGTTTGTTTTGTGACGTCAACGGCTCAGGAATGCAGCGTGTGAACGAATTCAACGAAATCAACAAATTCTGTTGAACAAGGTGTTTTTTGAATGGCGTATACTACAGTATCACATTCATTTTACACTACGTTCAAAATTAACATCTTATTCAACTGAATTCGTCTATTTTGTTGTATTCGTTCACACGCCACGCGGCAAACGTTTGGCCGCCTTCCAGACAACCTTTTTTCTTCCAGAAAAGACACTCTACTGATTTTGGTAGTATCTTTTCTATAATTAATTATCTCAGTCTGCACGATAAATCTATTTTAATTACCAATATTACTGTACTGTATTTATTCATTATCTATTATCTTTAGAAACCTCCGATGTCTGTTGAAGAACTAAAAGTTTATGAACAAACTCTTAAAGAAAAGAAAGCAAGGCGAAGTGTGGGTGACCTTTAAGGAACAAAAAAGATCAAGTTCAAGACATTAAACGATCGTGCATTGTCTTTGAAGGAGAATACTTGGTGGAGTATCAAACGAGTTGATTTCGTGATCTCCGTCCTTGCCTTCATCTTGCTTGATAGAGTTCATTGATGATGATTCTTCCGGATGTTTTATCTAAAGAAAGTGTCCTGGTCTCACTTGAACTAGTCGACAAAAACAATATATTAAAAATTATGAACATTAAGGAAATCAGTAAATGCTGTTTTCATTACGTCCGCTTTGCTCGCGTGGGCGCCGTGCATTGTTTAGTTCGCGTTGGAAGTTGAAACTTTCTAACCAGGGCGCCGTCAGCGCTGGCGAAGCGCACATAATGGAAACAACCTTAGGGCCCCTCAGCCTCCCCAAATGCTACAGTCTCTCCTTCAAGTCGTCAACACAACGGCGTGAGCTGAAGGGGATTAGAAACGAACTTTTAAAGTAACCTTGCGTTTTCTCAGATAGAATTAGAATGAAAATATTTTCTCAAAAATGTGGTTATTAATTCACGACATAAGGTTCCCACAGATCCCGAAAGGCTTCTGTCGATTTCTATATATTTATCAAATTATTACTGTCGTTGCAACATATTAACCAATTCAACCAATTCATTTGATGAAAATTATTGCTAACTTCCTGTTTTGGATTTGATTGGTTTCTGTTTCTTAAACAACCAATAAGAAACAGGATTATTTGCCAAACACCAATCAAATTCAAAACAGGAAGTTGTCAACGAATCGTATCAAATGAATTTGTCAACTTGAGGAATGTATTACAACAATATTTTTGGGAACGCTTTTATTGTCACGACAGTAAAATTCTATAATTCATGAGCAATTTCACCAATAAGAAAGGCAAATGATCCAGGGGCGTCGGAAGCGGGGGGGGGGGGGGGGGGGTGGGGGGGGGGGGGGGGGGTTTTGGGGGGGAGAATGTTTCCCCACCCCCCACCCCACCCCCACTTTTTATTTAACAAGGCCAGTAATAAAGTTATGATTAACAAAATCACTAACCCCAGCTGACCCACGACTTTGAATAAAGATATAATAAAGAAATTTGAATGCAGATATTCAATGTCTGGAAAAGTGTTGTCTTTTGAGTATTTTAGAATTCTGTAAACCCTTGTCCTAAAATGCAGGAAATGGCATTTCAGAGACTCAAGATTTTAAAATTTCCCGGGGGAACATGCCCCCGGACCACCCTAAAAATTTTGCTTCACTCGGGGCGACTTAAGAACAAAGCGTTTCATTTTGTTCAAAAAATTTTTTTGCAGTTCGATTCCGAGATAAATGTCCAACAAAACGGTGTCAACGTTTTTTATTTATTGCCTGGTTTCGAATTATGACTTATTTTGTCCGAATGTTGGTCGAAAAACAGCACTTTTAACTTTGGTCGTCAATAAAATCGGCAAAAATAGACATCAAAAAACGTTGACACCGTTTTGCTGGAAATTTATCTCGGAATCAAAGTACAAAGAAAGATTTTGAACAAAATAAAACGCTTTTTACTCGAGTCGCCCGGAGTGAAGCCCTCTGGTTTTATTTAAAAATTCAAAATTATTAACGGTTTGTGTTTATCGCGCAACCAAAGACACCATTGTATTCTACAAATTCATAGCTTTCTAACGATATCTATTTCATTTTTGTGGCATAAATTCTGACGAATTGAGCGCGCTTTACAGAAATGACCCTGAAAACCTTAACGAAGCCCTTAATGCATTTACTGTTATCTTTCATATCTACCCTCAACTTCATTCTAACGATGGTGATTCCATGACTTAACTATAAATTTAACCCAAATCTTATACCCTAACATTAACCCTAACCTAACACCAATCCAAAACTTGGTCCATTTTAACTCGAATTATGTCAATCGTCCTATGATTTGAAAGCTCTCGTCGATCTCTATGTAATGGTAGTCGTTACGTGATCTACATGTAACTGACTTTAATAGCGTACAGTCGAGCTGCTGCTATTAATAGCACAAAAAGCGGGCAAACAAGCCAAAATTGACTTTCAAATGATTGCAAATGAGCCATCATCTATTGTTGGGACTGCAAGAATTGTGGGTAAAAGCTATTGTGGGAGCGCTATTAAAATATTCTTGAAGAAAATTCAGAAATGATGTTTAACTTATCACGGCCACCTCGGTTTTCATTGTTCGCGCAGGGACATTTAATCTCTAAATACTGTAACCTGATGCATAAAGATCAGAGTTAGAGTTAGGCTACAGGACAATACAGGACATCGCAGGCTCAAGTGGTATCGAAATTACCAATACTTTTTGCGAGTATCGAAAGTATCGATACTTTTGTAAGTATCGTTGGTATCGATATTTTCTACTAGTATCGCCCATCCCTAGTTTCACTTTCTCTCTGACGAAGGGCCTTCGCTCGAAACGTTAGACTCCTACGTTCTCTGTTTCGGCAGTATATCTATCCTTACTATATTTCGATTGTTGTTTCTACACTGCCTACGCAGCACTCTACTTTTATTATTCCATTAGTTAGAGCTCAACGAGGGCTCTCGAGTGACATGTTAAACGACCCAAATCGAAATACTTTTTAAAATTTGCTATTTTCGATTACGGTTAGAATTAGAACGAATTATTACGGTTAACACTAGAGTTTTATTTAACAACAAATTTTCATAATTCAAAGCTGTCGCCTGTAGTATATTCACAAACTTTTGGTGGAAAAATTTTATAGAAAATTGTAAAAATAAAATTGTTCCACATAAGAAAATACAGTCCGACTTCGGCTAAAATTATAGTTTAAGACAATTATTTTATGGCAGGCTTAATTTACAAAGAAAATTCTTAGAATTCAGCTTGTGCTTTTCTCACTCTCAATTTGAGAGTTTGATTGAGTGTCAAAGTTTTCACGTTCCTTCTCAAGTTTATCCTCTTTTAGAACTTCACTATTGTCTTCGTCGTCATCTTTCCCAGGGGAAATGTCTTCTGTTGTTTCGTGTGATTCTTGGGTCTCGTCAGAAGTTTTCTGATTGGACTGTTGCTCTCTTTTAAGAGTCTCAATTCGTCTGTCGATGGCAGTGTACAACTGCAAATTCTCCCTTGCTGGAGCCTAAAAAACACCCCCAAAATATACATTTATTGTTCAGCTTCTTGTCAAGCAAAACCAACCCATAGTCCTAGTTTTGACCTACAGCGTTGCAGTGCTCCGCTTGAGTTAATTTTAATCGGTCTTTAAAGTGCATATGAAACGAAAATTAAGTTTGCCTTATTTGAAAGAACACTTAAAATGACAGAGTAACATATTTTGCAGTTTTTCGTTTCCTTGCTTCGTTCTTGAGATATTTCAGTTTGTTTGATGTCACACGTGCATGAGTTATCGAAAAACGTTATATATCTTTGCTATTGTCAAATATAATCACTTGAAAATCTACATGTTTAGTGTTCTGGGCGAAACACACGCACATGCTTCCCTCTAATTATTTTGGTTTGATAATAGCAAAGATATATAGCTTTATTCAACAACTCATTACGCACATGTGACGTTAAAATGTTTAATTTGCATATCAAACAAACTGAAATATCTCAAGAACGAAGCAAGGAAACGAAAAACTTCAAAAGATGTCACTCTATCATTTTAAGTGTTCTTTAAATACGACAAACTTAATTTTCGTTTCTAGACACTTTAAAGTGGATTTCCACTTGGCGAAAAATGTCGAGCGAGGCGACATTTTCTTTTGTCTCGTAAGCTCTCAAGTGCAACTAATCAGCCATGACAAAAGCAAAAAGTCGCTTCGCTCGAAAAATATCGCAAAGTGGAAAACAGCCTTTATTAGAATAGATACTTCCCGAATTTGCTTCAGTAAGTACGAACAACGGGTTGAAGTCGAGGCCGGGTATGAAAGATAACAGTAAAAGCATTACGCTCTCATTGCCAACCTCGACTTGGAGCCATTGTTTCGTAAGCATTGAAGCGAATTCAAGAAGTGTCTATTAAATCGTCTGGAAACGCGGTGAACATCAAAGCGGCTAACAATGAGCTGCAGTTTAAGTTGAGGATGGCCTTAAAGTGCACAAATCCTTTGTTTTAAGTTCAACAATATTTACCTTATACAGCAACGCTGCATACAGCAACGCTGCTATTGGCTGATTGCTCCATTATACCAAAAGAATGCAATGTGTTCAGCAAGCGTGAAAGTGCACAAACGTGAACAACAATATAGAACAAAGATTTTGACCGCGTTTCCAGACAATTTATTTCTAGGAACTATATATGTTTTAATTAGATGCAAGTACTTGCAGTGTCCGCAATGACTGGAAAAGAGGCTTTATATGGAGGTAGAGTTATCCGGATTAATAGTGCATATGCCACAAAAGTTAACTTTGTCTTATTTGAAAGAGCATTTAAAATGACGAAGTAACAGCTTTTGCAGTTTTTGGTTTCGTCTCGGGTAACATCGAGACTCGAGGGAAAACAAAACTAACTGTTTCCCTCGGGAGCAGACATTAAGTGTATAGCGTTTATTTTTTCCTGCATGCGGGTTCTTTTTAATTAGATGCAAGTACTCACATGCAGCGAGCTTGTCGTCCTGTTTCTGCGATGACTTTAAAAGAGACTTTACTTGATACTTAATAGAATCATTCTGGGAAAGATGATGTGCCCCTGGCTAAAGGCTACCCAGTATTTGATCGTATTATTCAATATCCAGCAAGACAGGACAATGTCACCGTAAAACAACATTGGAAAATATTACACGGGAACTATAGAGATTGACTATATTTGTTTTTGGTTTACTCGCCGGATTTAAAAAAAAAAGACTTATCAAAATTTTGCACTAACCATAATGAGATATAACTGAATATGACCATCCTCCATGGCAGAAACACGAATTGCTTTTTCAGAAGCTTTTTCAATCACCATTTCAGGCCATAATTTAGTATTAAGAACCAAGCGTAAGCTTCCTTGTGTTCTTGCAACTGTTCAAAATAAGAATATGCTAATAAAAATGGGAATATGGCCACTAAAATATGATGCAAAAGTCATACATTATAACGTATAATAAGAGAGATGTTCTGTCCATGCCGAAATTATAACTATGTCATCATACCTAATCTTGAATGAAACGTTCCCTCTGAGTTCAACTGGCAATGATCATTTAACTTTAAAATCACTCTTCCTCTTCCCAACCAAGAATGTGTTTCCGTGCAAAAGATGAAGAGGCGACAGTTAACCTGCAAAGAAAACGCGAGGTATAAAGTGCACCTATAGTGATTAGGAATTATTCTTGCATATACAATACTTCACAAAAGTACTTTCCGTGTTTTACTTATCATGAAATAGTCAACTCAAAACTTGTAATGAATAATAACAAGTTTTGAGTTGACAATTAGTGTTCAGTTCCAATTTTCTTTTTATCTTTTTGTTCAAATATCGAGGCTCCAATCAGTTAGTTGACATTACGTTATTTACATGCAGTAGGGGTCTTTATCTACTGGTTCTCTTTGCTAACCTGCAAAACATTTCTTTCGTCTTCTTCTCCAGTCATAACATGGACTTTAGCAAGGTTCTGTTTAGGAGGAGAGTGTTCGCTTTCATATTTTTGTGCAGCAGCTGCAATCGAATTGTGTGGTATTTCTGTTCCTGATTCAACACTTGTTTTGTCTCTTTCATCAGCCAACTCAGCTAATGATTTGGGACTATCACCTAAAAGAGACAAAACAAACAAAAAAGTTAAAATTATTATCTACTTAATAACCAAGAGTGAGGTTTTTACGTAATATTTCATAAACGAGTGGGAGTGTTTTACCATGGGTTACAAACACGAGAGGAGAATGAAAATCACGAGGCCGTTAACCGAGTAATTTTCATTGTTCTCGAGTGTTTGTAAAACATGGGAATAATGAAAATTACGAGTCTGCAAGCCGAGTGATTTTTATTGTTTTCGAATGTTTTACAAACACGAGAAAACATTGAAAATTACGAGGTAATAGGCCGGGTGATTTTTATTGTTCTTGAGTGTTTGCAACCCCTGCATGGTAAAATACGACACACGAGTTTATGAAATTGCTTCTCAATCGTCAATTATAGTAGAGGGACTTGGTGATATTGGTGCGTATTAGATTGGACAATGGTTTCACGTTGAATTTATATAATCAAGAAATGTGGTAATAAACGGTTCTTTGTTTGTGCCGTTTATTATCTGATTTCTTAATTATAAATTCAGTTGGCGCGACCTTTACCGGGTTTCAAAACTCATACACATGCATGACCGAATATTTTTCTTTGGTTGGCTAATGAATTATTAATGAGTTTGAGAAAGTAAAATATCAAACCGTAGTGTTACTGTATTGACTGAGCGATAGCGAGGTTTAATATTTTACCGTAAAGACAGAATGATCGAGGTTATTATAGTACTTGGCGACACTTCTTATTACAAATTCAATCTTGTATTTCCTGGTCTACGCTTCCTTCAACTTCGTCAAACACCGGACAACGGGACAAGCGCTATTTTCTGTTGTTATTTTCTTGTCTGGATACTAAAATTTACTTTCATAATGTTCTTCGTCATTTATTTAATCTATTTTCTGCCTTTTTCGGCAATAAAGGTTTTTTTAAAGCTGTTTTTTATGATTTTCTTGTTTGTTTCCCAACAATTTTCATAATTCTCGCGGCAATTACGGAGAAATCTCGCCAAGTCAGCAACCAATCACAGTGTGTGATTTTACCGGAAGTAACCCATTCATATAATAATATCATGTAATCCGTAATAAAAATAATCATTTTCACTACCTAAGACTAATAATCTATTGCACAGACCTTGTTTGGACGTTTTAGGAGATACATCTGCAGCATCGTTACTTGAAGAAGTTTCAACCTAATCAAAAAATAAGTAAAAACTTAACGACCAATATTGTCACAAAAACATCACCAATACAATTATATACAATAACGTGACTCCTATGAGCATTTTCATTGGTTGATCACCGTGATCTATTAAAGGACACACACACACACAGCTGACGTCAAATCACGTCAGCAGACTTGTTTTTCTTTTTTCGTGCCCCAGAAATTCTTCAGTAAACCACTTGACGTTTTTATTGTATAAAACAAATAGATTACATTTCCCCGTGCGTGTGTACTGTAATAGATCACAGAAGACGTTACAGCGTGTAAAGAACAACAGTCACGCCACTCGACTTCGTCTTATGTCTTACTTTTTTGTCCTTTATACACTGTGACGTCATTTGTGATCTATTACAGTCCCGCTTAGAGCTCAGAGTTTTTCTGAGTATTACTAACTAACACAGCTTGTACAGCAAACAACTGACAATTATTACTAACATCAAGCTGCAATGTCTGAAACTAACTAACTCTGAAATAAGCCAATGATGCACGTGCGGAGGAAAAGCAGTCAGAGGGTAGTTACTTAACAAATTAATATAGTTATACGAAGCCAAGACCAAAATTAAGCACGAATTCGTGGTAAGACCACGTTTATTATTTTTGCTGGTTCAGGTTTTCGTCAGAGTAAATAGGGACCTTAAGGCCCAGCCAAACGCTTTCAACATTTCATTCAACATCGTTCAACATTGTTGAATTCAACATGTTGAAAGCGTTTGGCCACCCCTGTTGAATGATGTTGAACGTTGTTGAATGGTGTTCAATGATGTTGAACGAAATTTGAACATGTTCAAATTTTCGTTCAACACGCGTTCAACATTTCTATTGTTCCCAAAATGTTGAAAGGTGTTGAACGCATTTGGCCACATTTCATTCATCTTTGTCGAACAGAGACATGCGCATGAGGGATATTGTCGATTCCAGCTTTTGTGGTAGCCCGCGTTCAATTAATTGTCATTCATGAATGTTGAACGATGTTGAATTCAATTGGCCACTCGTGCTTTCAACATTATTCAACATCGTTCAACAATGTTGAATGCCATGTTGAAAGCGTTTGGCCAGGCCTTTAAGCAAGCACAATGCGAACGTCACGACGACGACCCAAGTACAATAGTATTTTTCAACCAAAACAAAGTGTTGAATAATTTACAGTCCCAAGAGTAATCCCAACACCGTCCTCGCTGCACATTGTACTCAAGGCTGCAGTATAAATCTACATGTAGCCTTACATATTGAGTGAATAAAATCTATTATAAAATATATTACCTATTTTACTTACATTAACACGTTCCCTAAGATTCTGACCAAACACAAATGTTCCTTTGGACTCGGATGAAGATGACGAACTAAAGAATTGACACTTACTAGAATAGATACAACATTTAAGAAATAGAAAATGGCCGCCCGTGTTTATATAGCCTGATGCAAACACGAGAGTGAGTTGGAAGAATTCGAAAGTTTATGTGAACCCGAGCCGTAGGCAAGTGTTTACATAAGTACTTTCGAATTCTTCCAAACTCAATCGAGTGTTTGCATCAGGTTATATAAACACAGGGCATCCATTTTCTATTACTTTTATGAAATAAGACTAGAAATGTGCCGTGACGTCACCGTGTTTGCATAGCCTGATATAAACATGGTAATTGACCAATCACAGCGAGCGTAAGACACAACCTATTTTATAAAATAATATAATAGGGAGTTAACGTAACGAGAAAGAAATAACAATGACAAAGTATTTTTGTCACTGTATGTTATGCTACAAGACTACACACGCAAAAACGCACAGTCTGTGTCAACCTGATGCAAGAATGATGTCAGATCTGTTCAGAAAAATGTAGCGACCCCTGATACAGCCTGTTGCAGTATCAGCTACGATACACCTATGATATCATATCTGTATCATACCTGCAGCTACAACAGACTGTTCAGAACAGATTCTGTCAAACTGTATCAGCCTGACACGGTCAGTGCTATATCAGTTTGATATAACAGACTGAACAGGTATGTTGTCTACGGAGCTGTCGCAGTCTGTTAGAAATTCTAACTAAATGTTTATACATCAGCGCTGGTACATTCTGTAGCTGTCAGGCTGTACCAAGGGTCGCTACATTTCTCTGAACAGATCTGATATCAGAGCTGATCAGACCGTGCGTTTTTACGTGAGTAGGTTAGAAAATAACATGATGATTTCAAAAGCAGAAAGCAGCAAGGTTCTCAAAAGGACCGTATTATTGTCCTAGCATTGTATTAATTTTCCTTGATTTTAGTCCAGTCGTTTATTGTAGTTTTACGCGCTTTTTATTTCACTAGCGTCTTTAGGTGTAGTATATAGATCTGGTAGGACTTAATATGGAACTATTTGTCATGAGTCTTCTTGTCCGTTTCAACAATCCATTGTAATTTGTGGTTGTAAGGTCAATAAAAAAATATAAAATAAAAAGAAATACTGAGACTCAGTATAGTTTATAAATATAGAGATCAGATCATTCTTCAAAAGAAATTCCACGAGATAAGGTTTTCCAGTAAATCTAATATTGTAATGTTAAAGTTGTTTCTTAATAAATAGAAAAAACATTTTGAATATAATTAGGGATGAGCCGATAATCGGAAATTAATCGGTAGAAGCCGATAATCGGCAACTTTCAGGCTGATCGGTTATCGGCCGATTACATCGACATATATCGGCGGTCCGATAAATACTATTCTGGATTTTATACTTGTGAATTTCATTTTCTTTTTAAGAAAAACGCTAAGTTATAGTGATTCCACAAAGAAACTATAAAATTTAATTAATTTGATAAGGTGCATCATGTTTAACACGTCATATTTCTTGTTTGGTGAAACATTTTTTGTTTTCGACTTTCGTCAATCGTATTTCATTTTTCATATTTCAACTTAAACTCCGTCTTGCTGATGACTGATGGTTAATGATCACATTAGATTTGCCAAACAATATACGTTATGTTTTGCTATTGTTTTGCCGCAAATCAAGTGTCAGGAATTTCTGTTGACAAATATCGGTAACCGCCGATAAATCGGTCAATCAGATCATAAATCGTATCGGAATTTATCGGATCGGTAAATTTGATTTTTCTTGATCGGCTCATCCCTAAATATAATATAATATTGTACCTGTTTCCTACAAGAAATTGTTGAAAATAGTTTTCTGATTGTACTCCGGTACTTAACGGTGCAGGAGTATCAATAAGATGCGGTCGTGATAACGAGGTTAAACTGTCGGATGAACTGCTGCTACTGGATGATTCGCCGTGAGTCTGCAAGGAAAAACGAAAATACTAAAATGATCCAAGTAACATCAACTAAGTTGAACAATCCAACAATGTTCAAATTATCAGAACAAGATTCTTAGCCCCAAACGAAGTTTGCATTTGTAACGTTCGAATGGTCAAAGATATCACAAGATTTGTGTCCTACTGAACTTTAATTTAAGCACCGCTATCTTCCTAAGAAGGAAAATCGTTAAGATGACTTTGTTTAAGAAGACCTGACGTATCAAGACGTTGTTTGGAGCATTGTCCAGGCTGCGAAGTGAACAAAGTAAAGTGATTTTTCCTGACGAAAATGAAGGTCCAAAGCTACAAATTCATAGTCACATGTGTTTCAAGTATAGTAGCGTTTTCATATAAGATGTAAGAGATGTTTTCTCTTTACTTAGTTCTTTCTAGTTTGCTCTTTACAGCGTGTCACAAGATATTTAAAAAATAGGCACGCAATGCGTACATGTGTCGACGGACACGTGGGTAAGCAAAAAATTCAGGAAAGATTTTACAAAACGCGTGTTGATGTAGAATACAGTTGAAACTGCAATCTAAACCGACGACCAAAAAACCCAAAGGTGCAAAGGCTACAGGGCCGCAGAAACCGTATCCAATACCTTGTGTCCTTGTCGGACTAAATATTAACATTAATGCATAAAGTAGCGTTGCCTAATGGATCGTTTTCACTCATGTGATCGGTGGCTCAGTTGAGATGGTGAAACAATACGAAATGTTCAAATAAGAGTAGAGTTAAATTCCCATAGGATAAAGATTGTGCACCAAAATGGCCACCATTTAATTGTTTCGTTGCACCAATATGGCCGCCGTGACGTTAGATGAAAACCAAGGATAGCGGGACAAAACAAAAGAGAGAAAGAAGTCTAAAGCGTGACTTGGCAAATAGTAGAAGCAAACCCAAGGTATTGGACAAGCTGCGCCTTAGATTGTGTTGTGCTTTTTATCTCTATGCACCAATGTTCTTCAAACTGAGATCTCAGATAATATTTCAGGGGCCCAGGCTGTAAGGAGCAAGCTAAAAAGAATTAAATAGAGAGCAAACGTTTTAAACACTGCTTTTGTATCAAATTGTACATAATTGTAACACCCGATCTGGCTCGTCCTCACTTCTTAAAACCCCACATTGTAAAACTAGTACCTTTCAAGGATCTTACTTTAATAGAATAGTTAAACCCTGGAACTATTTACTTAAGCATGCACCATCTGATATATTTTCTTCTTTAACTAGGTTTAAGTCCTATCTACGCCTAACTTATACTGAACTCACGAACACTACCTTTGACCCAGATTCGCCTTGTTCCTATTCCATATGCAGGAATTGTTCCTGTCATGTCTAGTCCAAATTAATCTTCGACAGATCTATGTATATATCATTACTTTTTATTTTATTTTAATTTTACGGTGAGCACCTCGCATGGGAGTTTTCTCGTTCGTGCTCGCCGAATTTGGACTTGTAATTTTATACTTTTTTTTTCTCTCTCTCTTGGTCCAAATAAAAGTTGAAAGAACAAAATTAGTGTGAAAACTTTAGAAATGCACGCCAGCAAAAACAACATCTGGAACAGCAGTGTGGATATGAAAAAAGATAGACCGTGGTCTGGATACGCTTTTTTACAGACCGTGCGTTGACCTAATCAGAGCTGAAGATATTACAAAGACATATATAATATAATACTGTAATTGTTCTGGGAAAATTCAATACCTTTGCTGATTTATCATCTTGTGCAACTTTCTCGTTATTTTCTTCATCACCTGTTAATTTAATAAAAAGATAAACGAGTCGTTAACATGCGGTTATAAAAAATAAACCACTTCTTTGGCGCCATTAAAAGAATTGTCAATTTCATATATAGATGAAAATGCTTTGTAGTTACACAACGTAAATTAATTTATTTGTTTGACCTGCTGACGCAGGCCTTCATGCCTGTCCCACCCATAATAAAGCTGTCCCACCCATAATGAAGCTGTCCCACCCACAATGAAGTTGTCCCACCCATAATGAAGCTGTCCCACCCACAATGAAGCTATCCCACCCACAATGAAGCTGTCCCACCCATAATGAAGCTATCCCACCCACAATGAAGCTGTCCCACCCACAATGAAGCTATCCCACCCACAATGAAGCTGTCCCACCCACAATGAAGCTGTCCCACCCACAATGAAGCTGTCCCACCCATAATGAAGCTGTCCCACCCACAATGAAGTTGTCCCACCCATAATGAAGCTGTCCCACCCATAATGAAGCTATCCCACCCACAATGAAGCTGTCCCACCCATAATGAAGCTATCCCACCCACAATGAAGCTGTCCCACCCACAATGAAGCTATCCCATATGATACTAGCGATCGTGCCTCGTAACCAGCTTTCAACTCGTTTTATTAAACATTTTCTTCAAATCCTTGACTATAATTGGTCAGAAACCTGCAGGTAAGAATTCTTGATATCAGTACTTTTAGTTGTATTTGCTGCTGTGATTGTTTGATTCTGAGCCTGCAATGCTATTACCTGTAGTTTCTGGAGGTATTATCTGTAGGAAAAAAGACTTATCATGCATGTGCTGACGTGACGCCACTGACGAGCTGACAAACCGAAGAAAAGCGCGGGAAAAAAGCAACTGTCTGTGATCTTTGAATTGCATTATTTGGTTCTGAGGGAGTGACTTTCTTTACATTTTCAACTGAAATGTATAATAAAACAATTACTGAATTCGACTTTTTTGATATCAAGAATTATCAAGGTCTCAGACTGTATTATCAGCCTTCAACCTTCGGCTTCGGCAGATAACACAGAATTCAACCTAACTGATAATTCTTGATATCAGAAAAAGTCTCATCCAATAATTGTTTATTATTAACGGAGAATAGTATTTGATGTGACCTACCATGTTGTTTGGTACTTGCAAGTTTATTAGCAATAGCTGACAACGCAGATGGACGGAGCACATCGTAAGCTTTTGCTTCTGAAAAACATATATAGAAAGACAATAAGTTTGAAATGAAGTTAAAACATCGACAAAATAAAAGTGCGAATTTATGGCAACACCACGTTTATTTTTATTTTTTGCTGATTTTTCGACCTGAGTCAACGGGTCTAGAGCTTTGCAATAAATAATAAACGTGGTATTACCATAAGTTCCCACTTCTATTATAATATGTCTGTATCACCCACTGATCTGAAAAATAGGACTGGGTCGAGTTTTCTATTGTGTCCGATGAGCTGATTTTTGACCAGAGATCCTTAGAAACTGCGATTATGCAAGCAAATCAAACTGAGACACTTGCGAAATGGGTTGAGTCTGGCCAATATATTTACTTTGCTAACCACAAATGCACAAAAACCAGAACTTAATTTGACGCTTCACAGTTGGCTTTTCTCACCAGATAATTAGAGCCAACAACGGCCATATTGGAGTGACCTCATTACAAATTCAGTGGCTACTCTGAGAGGAAAAGCAAAACTGACCGACATCAAGTAAGTGTCCAACCAATATGTCCCTTCACTAACATTAAATAGAAAATGTCAGAATGCCCTCCAACATGTCTGCAACGCCACAGTAATTGTTAGGTGGTCACTCCAACATTAATAGAAACTCGATCCAGATGCAAATATTCAAAAATGTAATCATCGACAAATAGTTAGGAAAAAGTATTTTTTTAACAAAGGTGACATTACCAGGGCTTTCTGTTTTCAACATCTTCTTGGGAATGTAGGTAAAATCTGCCAAGCATCAAAATATAATAATTTTACAACAGGTTAATATAATTAAAGAAAAAAGCACAAAAAGTTGAAGAAATGTAGCAACAAAACATGTCTAAGGGCCTGTTTATATTTTCGCAGGTGCGTTTATATGGAGACCGGGACGTCCCGGTATACGAGGATCTCGGTTGAAGCAACCGGGATCTCGGTACACCGGGACAGATTTTTCCCCATATAAATGCAACATCCCGGTACACCGGATGAAGTTTACTGAACTACAATGCTTGTAACTTTGAATATTACGGTCAGAATTTCGTCCAAACGGTCAGGTCTAAAGCCAAAACATTGAATAGAAGTGAAATAACTTCTAACATAGTAGAATTAGGGTGAGTTTTTGCTTTTTTGCTGCATTTCCTTAAATTCCCGCGCTTTTTGATCCGTCATCCCGGTCAACCGGGACGAGCACTTTGTTGGGGGTATTTTTTTTGTTTTTAACTTTTAATAATACGACTTTTCTGCTTGGTTGTCGTGTGTACTCTAATTTCTGATGGAACACAGGAAAATGCGCGGGAAACCATTTTCGGAGAAAGAAGAAAGACAAAAACAAAACAAACTAAATCAACTGGTCTGAAGCATCTCCTGTGCCATACGTACGTTGATTTCAAGCCGTGTTTATTACAATATTCTATGTAATACTAATAAACGATTCATGACTGTGATTCATTCTTGACTGTGAGTATGAATGCACTTGGGAAGTTGGGAGAGCACATTTGGCTATCACCTTTAACAACTCTTACGCCGTTTTTTTGTGCTCTCCAAACTTCCTGCATGCATTCATAACTCAATGGAGTCACGCCAATTAACTCACACCAAACAATTGTAAATGGCTGTAGTATACATAAATCTTATCCTCTATCCTTGTGTTGCTGTTACAATTTTTATAAAAAATAATAGAGAAAATATTATTGTTACCTGGACAGCTATAATCTGGTGAATCACCATCTGAATCTGCTGGTCTCTGAAAATAATAATTACAATATATAATTATTTTTTTACTGGATTGTTTGATTGTATCATTTGTACAGTGTTTGAAGTTGGAATCTTGGAGTACGGTACTAGTACTTGGACATATTTTGTGAAAGTTGCTCATCTAGGTAAGTGTACTTGGTATAGCATTAACTGTTTCAACAGCCTCCGCAGCGGTCATCCTTGTAGCCAAGTGGAATTTTTCTGTTCGGTTATATACTGTACATGCACGTACTTAATTTCATCACATGTTACTCAGATAACAGGCTCCACTCGAAATATCAGTATTTTGTTACCAAGACTACAACTCAACAGTTTACCATCTTTTCACTTTGCTCTATCCAAAACACTGCCCATGCACTCTAGTTTTTTACACAAACAGAACAACACATGGATGCGTAAAAATATATTGAACAAGATGAAGATACTGTATCTCACTTATTCACTTTGATCACTGGTCAATACTCATTGAACAACACTCAAAATGAATTTCATATTTCATTATTTCCGCACATCTATAATGTATGTGTTATTCACTATTTAATTTATAAGCCATTTGTGTACCTTCACTGCTGCTGATGCATAATCAAGAAAGTCAATTCCACTTTCACCTTGTTCTCCTAATAAAACAATCATATTGTAGATCAATTTCTAAAACATCCAATGTCAAATACTCTACACTATTGACTTGTAGATTACTGTAAGTAGTTTAACCCGAGCCAAATTTTGAAATTCCAATGAGAACTGCCTTATATATTCCAACATGACAACAGTTTCAGAGATCACTTCTTGCCTACTGTACAATTATCGTAATTCTTTTTTCAGATGTACAGTACCACTGTGATCATCACTCACAGAGTGCTAACATGTTGAATGCTTTGAATCAAATGTGTAAAGCTCAGTATTTTCTGAATATTACAGTAACAGATTGAACAGCAACAACCAACAAACCTTTAAAAACTCCAAGCTGAGCTACTGTAAGCTAAAAATACTAGTACTAAATAAATGTACTACATGTGAAACTTGAGAAAAGCATAACAAAAACACATAAACCTTGGGAAATTTTTTTGGATTTATGTTAGAAGCTCCTGGACATTTTGCTCCATATCGGTAGTCTTTTTTCTGCCAAGAGGCAAGAATACAGGTGGTATTTATAAAATCTTTTATTCCGTTAATTAAATTTAGTCACTATTAAGACAAAATGATTAAACCTTTTTGCCAGAACCTTTTTGCCATGTTTTCATGAGCACAAATCACTGTATTTTTTCTACAAGTTCTGTTAGGCATTTTGTTGAACCTGTTTATTTGTTGAAGCTTCTCACAGTTAAAGCCTTTATACACATGCCTACCTTACTTATATATAGCTATACCGTAATACATTGTTTGTTTCTACCTTATTTTGCTTTTATATATAATAATATACATGAAAAAATTTCTCAATTCGGATTGGCTGAGAGGAGTGCAATGTTAGTGTAATTCAGTGCAGAAAAATGAAATGGTGCAAATTTTGTAATTTTTTAAATTTGCACAAAAATCATTTTTTACTAGAAAAAAAGCTCTTCCTGTTAATTTTTTTTTTCATGTATGTTATTTGAACAAAGCATTTTGATTAGAAAGATTCTCTTAATGATAATTTTTCTCATGTATATTATCAATAAGTTAAAGTGCCTATGAAGCGAAAATTATTATTGTCTTAAATGAAAGAACTCCTAAAACTACAACGTAACATCTTTTGCAGATCTTCGTTTCCGTGCTTCGTTGTTGAGATATTTCAGTTTCTTTGATATGCAAATTAAAAACTTTGACATCACACGTGTATAATGAGTTATCGGAGAAAGTTCTATATCTTTGCTATTATCAAGCGAAACCACTTCGAAGCCGATCCTGTTCGTCTATTTCGCATACAGCATTAGACATACAGATTTTTAATTGATTTCGTTTGATAATAGCAAAGATACCGAACCTTCTCTGATAACTCATTATACACGTGTGACGTCAAAGTGTTTAATTTGCATATCAAAAAAATTGAAATATCTCAACAACGAGGCACGGAAACGAAGATCTGCAAAAGATGTTACTTTGTCGTTTTGAGAGTTCTTTCATTTAAGACAATAATAATTTTCGCTTCATAGGCACTTTAAATGTGGAATAAAATATGAGAGAAGGAAGGAGTTGGAACAGTCAGACATTGAAGCAATTTGTATTGAATTTAAATTACGTAAAAGATTACCCTGCTTGTTGATATGTGCCTACCGATCCCCAACTCAACACATCGAGCCTTTCATCGATTACCTTGACGATGTCACATGTGAAGCCAAGAGAACTGGTAAACAGATTATTATTATAATAGGTGATCTAAATAGTAATTACCTCAATGATTCTCTCCCACAAACAAAAGCTCTCAAGGAATTTATTAACATGCACAATTTAACGCAACTTATCTGCGAGCCGACAAGGTCAACCATTTCCTCTCAATCTCTTATTGATTTGTTAATAACATCCTCTCCACAAGTTTTTTCGTCAGCTGGGGTTCTTCAATCTGGAATCAGTGATCACTATCCTATCTACGGATCCTTTATTACAACCAACCACATAGAAAGAGCCAGGCACCGTATAATTACTACACGAAAAATTGATTTAAATGCTAATCATAAAGATTTCCTTAACTCCATTGGTAATATACCATGGAATGTGATGAACATTTTTGACGACCCCAATGACAAATTATACTGCTGGGAGAATCTTTTCACGCCAGTTATGGATGAATTTTTTCCTGTGAAACGAAAGCAAATCAGGAAAAATACACATCCATGGATAAATAGAGAGATATTGTCATTAATGCGTAATCGAGACCGTGCTCGGAAGAAAGCATCGGAAAGTAACTCGGAATATGATTATGATATATACAAACGTCTTCGGAACTGTGTAACTAGCAGCATGCGTAGAGCTAAGTCGGATTATTTTCAACGTCAATTGGATGACTGTTCAGGAAATCCCAAAGCTTTCTGGAAACTTATGAAGAAAGTTTTACCACCTAAGAATAAATCTACAATTATTGATAAACTGACCGTGGACGGTGTCGACATTACGGGCCCTAAAAGTATTAGCAATTCTCTAAATTCGTATTTTACATCCATCGCCACAAATCTGCTTTCTGCTCAAAATTCCACAACAGTCCATCCTACGTCTAGCGGTAACTTTCATTATGAACCGTTATCTCAGTTCTCTTCATATTTGGAAAGATCACCAGAAAGATTTCAGTTCCGCCCTACGACCGAAAATGAAATTTACAAACAATTAACTAACTTAAAAGCCAAGAAGGCTACTGGTCACGATAACATTCCAGTCAATGTTATCAAGGTATCTGCTACAGGTATCTCCCAAGGCCTGTCTTGTATAGGTGGTGTGCAACCAATCCCTTGAGATTGGAAGGACAAAGATATTTTCGCCATGTTGGATGATATTATAATTGCAGATGATGAAAATCTTTTGAAAACGTCAACCAACATGGCGGCAATGACGTAAGATGCACACCAGCAATGGTAAATAGTTCACTGGAGACAGGTATATTTCTGAATAAATGGAAAATTGCCAAAATTTCATCTATCTTTAAGGGAAATCTTGCAACAAACCGTGATAACTACAGGCCTATATCTATATCTAAATTGGTTTTGTTCATATCTCACTGACAGACAACACTATGTGGTTTGTAATGATGTCCAATCCGAAATATTATCGCTTACCAATGGTGTCCCACAAGGATCAGTGCTGGGTCCTACATTGTTCTGTCTACTATTCAATTCTATTGCGCACAGCTTTATCGACTCCAAACCTTCACTTTATGCTGACGATACTGAAGCGCACTGCTCCCATACAGATCTTCATGTAGCTCAGTTAATGATGAATCGCGACCTTAAACGAGTCGATCAATGATAGCAAACATCAAAAAACAAAAGCAATGGTCATCGGATCGCGTCATGCTCTGAAAAAGGCGGATAAGATCGGAATCTACCTGAATAACGAAAAGCTCGACGAAGTCACAACATTCGATTATCTTGGTGTTCGCATTAGTAATATCCTCTCATGGGAACAACACATTAACAAACTATGTCAACGAACATATCCTAAATTTGGTTTATTGAATCGTCTATCTCTATTCTTACCAAAATCAATTTTACTTCGAATCTATAAACAAACCATATTACCCATTGCGGGTCAACTCAAACAAAACGGGTAGAAAAACTGCAGAACCGTGCCATGAGAATTATCCTCCATCAAGGAAGACAAAAATATACGCAGGAAATGCGTACTGAGTTGAAGTTGTTGTCTTTGAACAGCAGGCGTCATTTTTTACGATTTCTAACAATTTCTAAAATTCTACATAATTTGGACTGCCCTGATCAATTAAGAGATATTTTTAAACTAAGGCTTAACACGCACGACTGGGACTTGCGAGACAAAACCTTATTAGATCTCCCAAAGGTAAAAAATGCAATAGGGCAATCCATGTTCAAGTATGCAGCTGCAAAGGATTGGAACTCTTTGCCTTCGGAATTCGGAGAACTTACGTCTATCTCTAGTTTTAAACGTAGTATTTTCATGCGCCTATTAGAAACTGACAACAATACTCACATTTGTAGTTTATAAATTTCCTATAACTGTTATTTTTATTAATTTTGTTCACTTTGTATTAATGATTAGTTATTATCTATAATTAAGCACTGTTCTCCTGTTAATACCAGCATTTATGCTGATAGGATCTTCAACAGTTTAAATAAAGATTTTATTATTATTATTATTATTATTAAGTAATAGCATGATTTCTCGGGCAATTTGAAAAAAACACGCACTCGTGAGTTTTTTAAAGACCTCAAATAACACTCGTCCTTCAGACTCATGCAATTTTGATAGTCTTTGAAAAACTCACTCGTGCATGTTTTTTCCAAATTGCACTCAAAACCATGCTATTACCTATACTAATAAGAAAACATTTCTCAATTCTGATTGGCTAACAGCAGTGCAGTTTTGAGGAAATACAGTGCAGAAAAAAGGAAAATTTAATACAATGCAAATTTTTTTATTTTTTTAAATTTGTACAAAAATCATTTTTAACTAGAAAACAAGTTCTTCCTGTTAAATTTTTTCATGTACATAATTATGTTATTTGCACAAAGCATTTTGATTGGAAAGATTCTCTTCATGAATGTTAAATTTTTTCATGTATATTATAAATAAGTAATAGCATGATTTCTTGTGCAATTTGAAAAAAAAACACGCAATCATGAGTTTTTCAAAGACCTCAAATAGCACTTGTCCTTCGGACTCATGCAATTTTGATAGTGTTTCCTCACTGTCACATTAAATATACATTGTATTAAATTTTGTACATGTAATATATTAAAGTTCTCTACCCATCATCTCAACCTGAAAATCCTTGCAAAAATCCAGACCTACAGTTACATGCATAAAAATATGTTGTCTTAATAATAAATTTGTTGTCTTAAATAAAAATAATAGAGCAAATATTATCGTTACCTGGACAGCTATAATGTGGTGATGTTGGTGAATCATCATCTGAATGTGCTGATCTCTGAAAATATACATCAATTGAAAATACGTGTATATCATTCTTTTCTGGATTTTTACATATTATTATATACATGTAATAACATGGTTTGAAGTTTGAACCTTGGAGTATGTAATAGCATGTTTGTGAAAGCTGTTGCTCAATCATAATAATAATAATAATAATAATAATAATAATAATAATAATAATAATAATAATAATAATAATAATAATAATAATAATAATAATAATAATAATACTGTAATAATAATAATAATAATAATAATAATAATAATAATAATAATAATACTGTAATAATAATAATAATAATACTGTAATAATAATAATAATAATAATAATAATAATAATAATACTGTAATAATAATATTACCAGGGTTAAGTCACGTTGGCCTGAAAAAAAGAGAAAAATCTTCTCGACGTTTCGAGCGAAGGCCCTTACTAATTTCTCCTGACGAAGGGCCTTCGCTCGAAACGTCGAGAAGATTTTTCTCTTTTTTTCAGGCCAACGTGACTTAACCCTGGTAATATTTGGATTTCAACCGTGGCCGACGCTGTCCTAGAAGCTTTTGACTGTAATAATAAGTCTTTATTCAGGTAAACACAAGTTACTGGTTACCCAGTAGTTTACATTGTGGCCCTATTACAATTAAGTACATAGTATTTACAATATGAGTGGCCATGTTGTATTCGAGCCGAAGGCGAGAGCTTGTCATATCCAATACAACACGGACACGAATATTGTAAATAGCTTAAAATACGCCGAGTCTTTGATGTTAATATGAGTAATATTTGTTCAGATTAATTCAGAAAAAGCTCAATTTCGATGTTTTAGAGCGGAGATAGAGAGGAGATAGACAACCACGTGTGGTTTGTATCAGATATACAACCTCCTTCACGGTCATGATTTCTTTTGTGTTTTCTTCATGAATTATTAATGAGTATTTTAAATAAATATACAAAACAGGTATATATACGTAAGAACTAATTAAATTAAATGATATATACAAATATGAGCAATAATTATCAGAATAAATAAATATATACTTGAGCAATCATCTACATGTAGGTACATGTGCACTAGTCTACAGTAACTTGGTAGCACTAACTGATGTTTCAACTTTCAACAGTAGAATTTTTCTGTCTACTCAGATGAGGGGCTCTGCTTAAAATATTAGTAATTATTAAATTATTATAAGGTATGTACCTTCACTGCTGTGGATGCATAATCAAGAAAGTCAATTCCACTTTCACCTTGCTCTTCTAATAAAACAACCATACTGTAGATCAATTTCTAAATCATCCAATGTCAAATACTCTAAACTACAGTACTGACTTGGCCAGAGCCTGAAACCACCAGAACAAAATTTTGAAATTCCCAATGAGAACTGCTTTGTATAGTATATTTCAACATGACCATAGGTGTACCAGGTGGGGGTGGGGGTGGGGGAGGCAGGGGGGGGGGCAATTTACCCCCCCCCCATGTTTTAAAAATGAAAATTTCAGGCATTTTTTGAAAGAAATTTTGGGTAAATTTGGGTAATAATGCTGTTACATATTCATGATCGTATGTTGAATATGTGATCTAATAATCAACAATCGACTCTTAATTTTTAGGGGTCGGGTATGGTCAGGTACACCTATGAACATGACAACAGTTTCAGAGATCCTTTCTTACTTAATTTGTTCTCAGATTATCACTGTCATCATCCACAGATTACTAACAAGTTGAAGCAAACATATAAAGTTCCGAGTTTTCTAAATATTAACAGCTAATAAAAGTTAAATTAAAGCACTTCTTACCTTCTTTCTCACATGTATCGCTGTCATTGTCAACAGATTGCTAGAAAGATTTTAAAATTTAAACAAAACATTTATTACATGTGAATCAACAGAATAACATTTTACAACTGATATTACTGTATTTAAAAATATAACTTTCTGTAGGATTCACCATTTTTTCTGAAGCTTTGACCTGTTTCCAAACAACCTGAGTTAAGTATCAACAGTCAACAGTGAATATAATTATTTTAGTTTTAACAGAAAAGTTTCAGGCTGAAATACTGAATCTAAAATTGAAGAAAAGATTGCTAAATTGTAGAAATTCAGAACTAGTATTATGCTAATTCTGGCCAATTCAATGTGTGTACATTATATGTACATATAGGCAAAATGTCACATGCTGACACAATCACCCACCTCTAATTTTAGTGAACCTCTGATTATCAAATGAATTATGATGCCAATGAATACAAATTTTTAAATGGTTTAATTTTGAGTGCAATTTGGAATTACTGTAAGTTATTCCAGCCTGAGATGGCCAAAAACAGCCCCTTATATGTAATTGTTTTACTCTATCTACCATGTCACTGTACCAGATAATTTTACTCATAAAAGAAATTAAACCTTCAGGCATCCTACTAAGGTAGCAATGGGTTAACAAATCATTATGATTAACCCATTGCTACCTGAGCTGGCCAAAAACCAGACTGCACAGAGTTGGGCAATGGCACACCCAAGATACAGTATAATGATGAACTTCGGCAACCCTGAAACATGTCAGGGTTCGAATTAACATCACAATTCACAAATCGCAATGCACTTTTTGAAATATGCGATCCAAAACAAACATAAAATCTCCAAAATTGCAATGCAAAGTAACCGCTGAGTGCCTTCCAATAACTTCTTCACAGCGTGTTTTGGTTTATTACAAAACAAAACAACAGCCTTTGATAGTTCTCACATTACATCGCATCATAACAATAAAAACGTCGTGAAACTGAAACACTGCTACTGTAAATTTATCCTTCATAATTCAGTGAGATTTTGAGCACAAAAATAAAACAAACACATGTCATTTCAGACACATTTCTGACACTGTTGTTTCCCTGCAGTTTGAAACGTCACATTTAATGAGTAAAATGCTTGGAAAGGTTCAAATTACACACTGATGAGTTTGATGTTTGAAACAAGCTTAAAATGTGTCACTTTTAAAAGTCCCTGGGGGGAGGGGGGGCAACATCTACAACAGTATTTCCCAGTTTTAAAATCCAAGTCCATGCTTATCCACAGCCTGGGGTGGGTGGAGGTTTACATTGACTGATGCATAAAGTAAAGTTTAGCAGACCAATTCCTCCACTGATCACCTGAGAAAGCATTTAAGGAAGGGGTGGTGCAACTACTAGGTGAACTAGGCAACTACTAGGATGGTAAAATACGAGGTAGCAAAAATGTTCTGAAAAGTGTTTATAAATTCAATACAATGATTGAAAACATGAAGTATCTTTGTTTTAATTTTAAAGCATGCATTGCATTTACTTTGTGTTACCGTATTTGCATACATGTATTTATTTTCCTTCAATTAAGAATTTCCATCTCTCTTTCTTGGTTTCCTCTTCAGTTCACTCCAAATGTGCCATTAAAAACATGTTTTAAAACTTTAAAATTTTGGCTCAAAAAAGCTGTCAGAATGCATGAAATGCCATTTCAGAGACCCAAATTTCAAAAATTTCCTGGGGCATGCCCTGGCCTACTAAAAATGCAAACTCATAACAGGTTTGAGTAGGGGTGCAGAATCAAAGATTGGCCCAAGGATGTCCAATACCCTTGTGCCGCCCATGATTTAAGGATTCCTATTTGAGTTAAGCTTGCAGAGATAATGTTTGACAGTTAGTCTGCTAAACTGAACTTGTCCAGTTGTCTCAAAATATATGCCTCTCAAACATCTACAGTAATAAATTGTCCAAAATCGTCCAGTCAAACACTATGCATACCTCAGAACAAATAACATAGGTTGACTCCCTAGGACCTTTTCCAAATATATCACCATTTGAATTGTGGAAATCAATAAAACAAAACTAGAACATGAACCCCAAGTCCCTTAGTGGCCTAATCTCAGTCTGCAGGATTTTTGAAAAATATTTGCTAAAATCTCTGACGTGCAAAAATGTTCGAAGTCAGCTTACCTTTACTTTTTCTGACATACCGCTTCCAAAAACAAATTTTGGAGGAGCTACAACTGATGTTGTGCTATTTGTGGAAGCTATTCAAAACAAATCACAGACAACTCTATCATTTATAAGTACAGTAAAATCTCCTCGGCCTCAGGTCTAAAGGCAATTCACTAACCTTTTGAGAAAGTGTCACTCGATGATGATGACCTTACTACATAAAAGCGATAAAATATTAGAGTATATATACACACGAATGTGAGCTAAACGAAGAAGTTAAATAGGGAAGAAATGCCATTAAGTACCTTCCGCCATTTTCTTTCTGTTGTTTCATTCACAGGCCACGCGCGCCATGCCTGATCGCAGGTTCTTCGGCGACTGGCGAGTAGATCAGTGCTGGCGAGGGATTCCGACGTCGAAAGTTAATATTTTATTATAATAATTGTAAATAAATAAATTAGAATGTTATGTATGAAAATTTTAGCACAATTGCATTTCATGCAAACCAGCCGATCAAATTGTGCAATAGACTAATGGAGCAAAGTAAATAGTACAAAAATGCACGGTACTGATCAATGGAACAATAAATGCATAGTACAGCTGAATTTCCAACTTCTTTGTCTGCGTCAGATGCAGTGGCGTATAGCCAACACGGTACCGCTGCCAAACGTTTTGCGCATGTGCGACGTCCGAGCTCGTCCTCGGAAAAAGAGCGGGAAAACACTGAAATATTTGGACCGTGGCCCGAGAGTCCGACACAAAATTTAAAATTATAAGCATACTACCAAAAAGATAAGGTAGGTAATTTGTGCATGGCTTCTTTGTCAATATTGTAACATATTCTGAATTTACCCCTTCATAATTTTCTTTACCCTTTTTTTAAAACACAAATGAATAGTCGAGTCTTACTTAGTCTCACTGTTTGGTTGTCGCCACGGCTAGTTCCCAGTTCTCTTACAATGTTTACTCAGCGAATTCACGCATGCGCAAACGTTTGGCAGCGGTGTGGGCGTAGCCAGGGTTTTGAAATGCCATTTCCTGCATTTTAGGGAAAAAATTTGTAGAATTCTGAAGATTATAAAATACGAAAATTAAATATTTACATTATTTTTTTTGAGGATTGCGGCAAACATTTTAGTCAGTTTGATTATGTATTTATTGTTGCATGCAAGTATGTTAGTGAAAATAGCGTGCGGTATAGATTCTTTAGTCACGATTACACAAATCACGTCAATCACGCATGGAGATTGGCCGGTCAGATGACCTTTAATATGAAGTTCCTGACAATATACTTTGAAATTCTTCTGTTGATAAGCGTAAGTTATAAGGACTTAAATCTAAAATCTTCCATAAACTGTGATCATTGGCGTAGTTATACCACATACGACAAACTCGAGAGGTTAAACAAAGTGATTTCATGTGCAGATATTAAACCAAAAATTGTGAATGTTTGGCGGCAGATGTAGAACTGATGTTTGATGAATGGTAGTAGTAGTCGCAGTATTGGACAATGTATCGCTCATGTTCAGGCGCGCAACGAGAGGGGGGGGGGGGGGGGGTGCGAACGCCCCCCCTTTTTTGGGGTGCGAGGGAAATTTTGAAGGTCAAAAATTACTTCTACTCGTCTCTCTGACGCCTAAATCATGTGACTTAAACCTTTATACGTGGGTCAAAAATGTCCTCAATGCAGAAAATGCCATTTTACAAATCCAAAGTTCAAAAATTTCCCGCGGAGCTATGCCCCCGGACTCCCTAGATTTGTGTCGTAACTTTATCTAAAAACGACCCCCCTTTCAAAAATCCTGGTTGCGCCCTTGCTCATGTTAATTTGACAGCAAAGACGGTTTTCAGCTTTGAGCTCCAGTAAATTCCAGTGTAGTTGTGTAGTTGTGTAGTTGTGTTTATAAGAAGATATTTTTTTCTATGTCACGTATTTTCGGTTAAAAGCGCTCAAAACTCTAGAAGGCTAGAACTTTTTGACGTACTACTCAAAATCTTCTTATTTTAGCATTATTGTGCGGCCTATAGATTCAACAAAATTTTTATAAGGCAAGCATTGGGGGGGGGGGGGGGGGGGTTGAGAAACATATTAAACGATAAAAAAATCATAATTATGATGGTAGGTATGCTACATCCATTACTGCCAAACTAAATCAACGACTGATTATCTGTGACGTAGCTACTTTGTGCTCTGCTACACGGTAAAACAACCATTACAATAACATACATTGCATCCGCCATAATTATACAGTAAATTTAATCAATGCAAAATTTGTTTTTGTTCAACCAACATTTTCTTTTTGGCGTATCCCGGAACCAAAAAGTTAAAAATTTTGACCGTACAAAGTATTATTAAGAATCTACATTCATAATTATGAAATCTTTTTAACCTTTGATATGTACACGATGCCGGTACAATTTGAAAACGGAACAAAATCATGCCGTTTAGGCATTGCGTTTACACGATACCGGCACAAAAATAACATGAAATGTTATATGCTGTATTGTGTAAACGGGTTCTGATTAACAAATAGAAAATCGCTTGCGTGTCTCTGTACTGTGATACAAACACGAATGACGTGATTTCAACAGGAAAAAATGCCTAGTGGAAACACGAGGCGAAGCCGAGTGTTTTCACACATTTTTTCCGGTTGAAATTGCGTCATTCGTGTTTGTATCACAGTACAGAGTCACAAAAGCGATTTTCTATTTGTTTTATAAAATAACTAACCGTTTTACGAGGTAAAAAACCAAGGAGAAGCCACCAAAGTGACCGAGACTCAGCTGACGAATGATGGTGTAATCAAATAAATACACCAGTGATTACGGGAGATTTAACCAAACAGAGCATGCGTTGTACAATATAAAATGAAAATGACGTCAAACGTGTCTCTGTACTCTGAGTGAAAATGGCTCTCGTCCAATCAGAGCGTTGCATGAGAGAAATTTTATATAGTTGCGTCAGCGGTCCCAAAAATATATTTTGGCATATACTTCATGTTACTGTCATCACAACGATTACATTCACAGTCAAAAAAATGAGTATTGTATTCAGTTGTCCTTTTGGTTGTCTTGTTGATCATGAAGAAGCAATTACTGTAGCTTGTGGATCACTGCCTTTTCAAAGTCGATCATGTATATTCAGTACGTTTGATCCTTACATTATTGGTAAAAATAAAAACCTAATGTCTTCTGCAACAAACAGCACAACCTCATCAGAAAAACAAATTGAGAATAGTTGGACGTGTGATGGCGGGGAGATATTAAGAAAGGTTTGTAACAGTTTTAGTATTTTTGCAGAGTATGGCAAGTGCACACACTGGAATTATTGTAGGTGTCCGGGGGCATACCCCCCCCCCCGGAATTGAAATTTTTGAGTCTCAGAAATGCCATTTCCTGTATTCTGAGGGGTACCTCGGCGTAGGACCTCTGGAACCAGGGTGTCTGAGGGGTGATTAAATTATGGTCATAAAATGTCATAAAAACACATGGTGGTAAAGTAATGTGAAATCAACTACTAGAAAATAATGTTGAAAACTTTATATTTTAATACCATAAATGTATATTACTGTATTTATTTCAATTTGGCAACTTGAGTTATTCAGACTGTAAATAAACAACACAAATGACAAATCTGAGTGCACACTTACACACCTGAATTTATTAGACTCATAAATGCACACTTGTCTTGCACACCCGAGATCTCATCACAAACTGCCATACTCTCCAGTCTGGGTTTACCTCCTTCCTATATTTATCCTTTCCCTATATTTACCCTTCCCTATATTTACCCCACTTCTATATTTATCCCATCTATATTTAACCCCCTCCCTATATTTACTCCCTCTCTATTTACTTCCTCCCTATGTTTACATGTACCTCCTCCCTATGGTTGCCTCCTCCCTATATTTACATCCTCCCTATGTTTACATATGCTCCCACCCTATGTTTACCTCCTCCCTATATTTACCTCCTTATATTTACCCCCTCCCTATGTTTACCTCCTCCCTATGTTTACCTCCTCCCTATGTTTACCTCCTCCCTATGTTTACCTCCTCCCTATGTTTACCTCCTCCTTATATTTACCCCCTCCCTATGTTTACCTCCTCCCTATGTTTACCTCCTCCCTATATTTACCTCCTCCCTGTTTACCTCCTCCCTATATTTACCTCCTCCCTATGTTTACCTCCTCCCTATATTTACCTCCTCCCTATATTTACCTCCTCCCTATGTTTACCTCCTCCCTATATTTACCTCCTCCCTATGTTTACCTCCTCCCTATGTTTACCTCCTCCCTATATTTACCTCCTTATATTTACCCCCTCCCTATGTTTACCTCATCCCCATGTTTACCCCCTCCCTATGTTTACCCCCTCCCTATATTTACCACCTCCCTATGTTTACCACCTCCCTATGTTTACCACCTCCCTATGTTTACCTCCTCCCTATATTTACCCCCTCCCTATATTTACCTCCTTATATTTACCTCCTCCCTATGTTTATCGCCTCCTTATATTTACCACCTCCTTATATTTACCCCCTCCCTATGTTTACCTCCTCCCTATGTTTACCTCCTCCCTATATTTACCTCCTCCCTATATTTACCCCCTCCCTATATTTACCTCTTCCCTATATTAACCTCCTCCCTATATTTACCTCCTCCCTATATTTACCTCCTCCCTATGTTTATCGCCTCCCTATATTTACCACCTCCTTATATTTACCCCCTCCCTATATTTACCTCCTGCCTATGTTTACCTCCTCCCTATGTTTACCTCCTCCCTATGTTTACCTCCTCCCTATATTTACTTCCTCCCTATATTTATCTCTTCCCTATGGTTGCCTCCTCCCTATATTTGCCCCCTCCCTATGTTTACCTCCTCCCTATGTTTCCCACCTCCCTATATTCACATCCTCCCGATATTTATCTCCTCCCTGTTTACCACCTCCCTATATTTACCTCCTCCTTATATTTACCTCCTCCCTATGCTTACCTCTTCCCTATATTTACCTCCTCTCTATATTTACCTCCTCTGTCTATTCACCTCCTCCCTATATTTACCTCCTCCCTGTTTCCCCTTCACTATGTTTACCTCCTCCCTATATTTACCTCCTCCCTGTTTACCTCCTCCCTATATTTACTTCCTCCCTATATTTACCTCCTCCCTATATTTACTTCCTCCCTATATTTACCTCCTCCCTATATTTACCTCCTCCCTATATTTACCTCCTCCCTATATTTACCTCCTCCCTGTTTACCTCCTCCCTATATTTAATAATAATAATAATAATAATTTATTATTTGTAGCACGCAAATTTACATGAGAATATAAAATAATAAATTATTACCTCCTCCCTATATTTACCTCCTCTCTATATTTATCTCCTCCCTATATTTACCTCCTCCCTATATTTACTCTACCTTATATGTTTTCTTCCTCTCTTTATTTACCCCCTCTCTATGTTTACCTCCTCCCTGTGTTTCCCCCCTCCCTATGTTAATTTTCCTCCTCCCTATGTTTACCACCTCCCTATGTTTACCTCCTCCCTATATTTACCATAGGGATCAGTGGTTTACCCCCTCGCTGTATTTACCTTGTTGCTATATTTACCTCGTCGCTATATTTACCTTGTTGCTATATTTACCTCGTCGCTATATTTACCTTGTCGCTATTAATTTACCTCCTCGCTATATTTACCTCCTCGCTATATTTACCTCCTCCCTATATTTACCATAGAGATCAGTGGTTTACCCCCTCGCTATATTTACCTCCTCCCTATATTTACCTCTTCCTTATGTCTTTTCCTCTCTTTATTTACCTTGTGTAACCTCCTCCCCCTTCTTTTTGTTTACTTCCCACCTATATGTTTGGTTTGTCTCTTTAATACTTTGGATTTTCCTTGCTATGTTTTCTCACTTTAATATTTCTTCTCGTTGTACCTTTTTCTCTCTTTATACATCTTGTAATACAGTAATACTTTGAATACCTTTTTACACATGTTTTCCACTTTTAGCCATGTATGCCTCTTTCATATACTTTCTCTCTGTTTGTCCTTTCTTGATACTTGTAACTCTCTCTGTGCGGTCCCTCTTGGCTCTTTCCCTGTTGGAAAATTTTTCGTTTTTCCTCCGGGTATATTTTCAAGTTTTCACAAACTTCTTCAAAGAAGCGGGGATTTTGGCTTAACGTTTCAGCTAAGCCTGGGTAAGCTTTGCAATACTGCTTCTGAGAGTAACTGTTAACTTGTCTGACCGTGACTGCTATCAGTGCTGTGCATTTGCTGTTTATAGATGCAATGCGTTTTACAGCAATTCAAAACACTATTTCTTCCTCTGTCAACGCTTCATATGCCTGACTAATTATAACTTTCTTAGACTCAAAATTGTTTTGTGTGGTGTTTAACGTGTTTTCACTAACGTTCCTCACTAGTATACTTTTCTTACGGATTGATACTGGCATTTTTTGTAACCATAGTCGATAGAGATATGGTCTGCATGCAAACTTCAAAGCGCCTATAATGAGCTGTGATTTTATGTTGAACCGTACCTTACACCGTGTGCATCCTTTGTTTTAGGTTTATTAATATTTAAATAGCATGGTTGAGTGATTGAACTGAAACGTTGCTGATTGGATAATTCGTTGATTATACTAAAATACAATGGGTTCAGTGACCGTGCACAAAATTGCATAAAGGCGAACAAAAAGATAGAACAAAAGTTTTAGCTGAGTTTCCAGACCATATTTTGAATGACAATGTTGTATAACTATGCTCTCTCCTTTACTTTATCCTTTTAATGTGTGCTCGGACTGTTAAAAATTCCCTCTATTGGCTATAATTTAAAATACTGCATAGTCTGTAGTTTTATCTAATGATATCTTTAATGTGTTTATGTTAACAGAAGAAAAAACGGAAAAGAAAACATTCTCTGAACACTGGAGAAATAGATGCATTAGAATATCATAAAAAGGTGAAAGGCAAAATTATGTTGTTTATTTATTAGGTATAACACTACCACTTTATTTTATTAGACCCCGTTTACATGGTACCGGTGTCACAGGAAATTCGCCCCCCCTGTAAATTCGCCCCCCTCCCCATGGGGGGAGGGTGAATTTCCTAGGAATCTCGCCCCCCTTTAGGAATTTCGCCCCCCTTCTCGATTTCGATTTAAATTCAAAACATGACAAGAACATTGTTTAGTAAATTTAATATCTTATAAAAATTATACTAGTTGACTATATAGCTCAATGGGTTAGCTTAGTCCTTTTAGCTGGTGGTGGAGTGCACGAAGGGCAAAGCCACTCACTCTCCGTAGAATGGCATTGGTCTGGTCAATACCGCGACGCAAAAAATAACAGTTCTACCTCTGGAACCAGGGTACTCTTATGAAAGATAGAGGTGCTTCCGATTCTGAAGGGACTTTAAGATCCTGACAACGGACTACGGCTACGGCAGGAAGTTTAAGAGTGGTATTAAATAGTGTTGTATTTATACATTCATAATCGCACGGACTCATTCTGTTCTTAAATGCTTGAGGAAAAACACTTGTTCAATCTATGTTAGTCGCGAAAGTAAGGTTAAACTTTCCCAAGGCTTCTGTAGTGACTCGGGTTCCGCGTTGTCTATGCAACGTGAAAATGCTTTTTCACGTTGTCAACAGAGTCACGACGGCGTGAAAATTACTCTTGGGAACCGACGTCGTTTGCAAACGTTCTTTGTATATGACATAAAATTCTAGTGTTCAAACACGTTGCCGTAGTAGTTTTAACTCGACTGGCTTCCATAATGCATGTGTTGTTGGCAATATAAATGTTTGCCAATTTGGGCGATTTATGTTTTGCGACTAAAAGGGGGAGGGCGAAATTCCTAAGGGGGGGCGATATTCCTAGGAAATTCGCCCCCCGGGAGGGCGATATTACGGCGGGACGGATTTCCTGGGACACCGGACGAATTCGGAACCGTTCTCGAATTAGTATGGTTCCGTCTGCTTACACGCGGCGAAATAGGACGAATTCGGAACCGTTCTCGAATTAGTATGGTTCCGTCTGCTTACACGGCGAAATAGGACGAATTCGGAACCGGTCTCGAATAAGTATGGTTCCCGCCTGTTCACACGGCGAAATAGGACGAATTCGGAACCGGTCTCGAATTAGTATGGTTCCGCCAGTTTACACGGCGAAATAGGACGAATTCGGAACCGGTCTCGAATTAGTACGATTCCGCCAGTTTACACGGCGAAATAGGACGAATTCGGAGACACCGGTCTCGAATTAGTACGATTCCGCCAGTTTACACGGCGAAATAGGACGAATTCGGAACTCAGCATTATCGTCCAATTTCCTTGACAAGCATAATGTTGTAAATGGATAAAGGAGAGTCAGTCGATGCAATCTTTCTAGATTTTGCAAAGGCATTCGATAAAGTTTCCCACCTACATCTTATCCACAAATGGCCTTAAGGGTAAACTTGCGGTTTAGATTCAAGATTTCTTGACGGCAAGACACCAACGTGTTGTTTGATGGGGAAACGTCTAAATGTCACCTCGGGAGTCACGCAGGGCAGTATTCTGGGGCCACTTTTTATTTATTATTTACATCAACGACCTTCCTGCTTCGGTTAAATGCAACACCGAACTTTTTACAGATGATATAGCGTATTATTGAAAAATTGTGAGCCGAACAGATTGTGTTCAGCTACATGCAACAAGACATGGCTGGTGTTTCAAGTTGGAGTAAGTCATGGCTGATGAGTCATCAGCACGACTATCTCCTGGATGATCAACTTTTAACTAAAGCTGAGCTGGCTTGAACCGACATTACCCTGGGACAGTCACATTAACGATATATCTGTGCTAAAGCCAATCGTGTTCCGGGACTGATAAGGAGAACATTCGGAACACAAAATGAAAAGGGTATTGAAATTGCTTTCAAAGCTCTAGTAGTGTACTCCCAATTTTGGAATATGGTTGTGCAGTTTGGAACCTTTATTTGAAAAAGCATATATTTTCTAAACAAAGTATTTCTTCAAAATGTGTGGTTTCTGCACTTAAATCGGTATGGAGAAGAGCAACCCGCTTGATATGCGCTTCATCGTTATTCTATCATGATAGTTTGATGCATGAAACTTAGCTGATTAACGTTGGAAGTTTGAAAAGACTATTTAAGGTTGGTGCAACTGTAATAAAATTATTTTTGGTTTTAGTGATATTGATGCTGGCAAATATTTAGAATTTTCTGATGAAACTGAGAACTAGAAGTAATCGTAATTATAAGCTTAGACTAAAACGTGTACATACAAATTACTTTAAATTTTCTTTTTTTTAAACGTTACGTTAACGACTGGAATTCTTTACGTACTGAAAAATATTTGCCCTCGGTCTAAAAAACAACGTCGGCCCGGGCAGTTTTTGAGACCTCGGGAAATATTTCTCATTACGGACCTCCCAATCGGTACCCTGGTCCCAGATGTTTTCTCTCCAGTAAATATTATATAATTTTAGATGGTAACATGGCTTATTTTTAGAAGGGTTGATTCATGATTGGTTGTAACATGTCGCATGACATGATTTAGCAAGTATGCTTTTTTAGCACATTAGGTAAGGGAAAAGATTCTAATTGGAATAGAAGCCTTAATGAAGTTTGAGCAATGGGGAAACTATTTTAATCCTTCTAACTCACAAAAACATAAAGGTAAGTGTGCTTGTACGACATTATTTTTCTGGGTTTTGTATTTGGGCTTATGCGACACCGCTGCCAAACGTTTTGCGCATGTGCGGCGTTCGAGCTCGTCCTCGGAAAAAGAGCGGGTAAACACTGAATATTTGAACTGGTCCGACACAATAGTTAAAATTATAAGCATACTACCAAAAAGATAAGGTAGGTAATTTGTGCATGGCTTCTTTGTCAATATTGTAACATATTCTGAATTTACCCCTTCGTAATTTTCTTTACCCTTTTTTTAAAATACAAATAAATAGTCGAGTCTTACTGTCTGGTTATTGTCGCCACGGCTAGTTCCCACTTCTCTTGCAATGTTTACTCAGCGAATTCACGCATGCGCAAACGTTTGGCAGCGGTGTTCGCTTATGCATGGTTGGAGATCAATTTTGCGTTTCTTCCGCGCGGGAAACGTTTAATTCATTTTAAAACATTTGTGCACTACGTAGTATATTTTGGTCTTTAGTAAAATAGAGCATGTTTCAACAAAAGATGTAATAGTAATGTGTATGTTATTTTAGCACGTTGTGTTTTGTTTTGTTTTGTTTTGTTTTGTTTTGTTTTGTTTTGTTTTGTTTTGTTTTGTTTTGTTTTGTTTTGGTTTCGTGAAAGACAGCGATGTACTGTTGTAAGTGCATGCAGTGGAGTACACCAATTGACCGTACCAAAAAGATGGTGACTTGTACATTTAACCACAATCCTTTGCGTACAGTAAATATTGTTTCTTGTACAATTATTGGAAGATAGGTCTAAAAAGATCAACTTTGTGAGGAATGAAGTTCTTGCTTACTCCATGTTAACATGATAATCAATGTTTAGTTGTTATTTAAGCAGGTTTGAGGTTGCAAAGCATTGTGGTTAAATGTACCGCCGCCATCTTTTTCGGTACCGTCAATTGTGTTCTGTGCCGACAAGGTTCATAGCACTGATCTGTAAAAAGCGTTAACAAACTAACTCATTTATAACACACATTTCAAACAACTCACATATTTTTAAATTAACATGATTACTATAATTGATATTTTCAATTTTTTTTCTATAAAAGGGATCTACGCCAAACAAGCAAATTTTGCTTTCTTGTAGATTCCTCATCACTGTAAAATTATTATTTTCTTTTTTCATATCTATTTGTAATATGTATATTATCTTGTGATGAAATTAATTATTATTAAGTAATATTTCATAAACGAGTGGAAGTGTTTTACCAGGGGTTACAAACACGAGAGGACAATGAAAATCACGAGGCCGCTAACCGAGTAATTTTCATTATTCTCGAGTGTTTGTAAAACATGAGAGAATAATGAAAATCATGAGGCTGCAAGCCGAATGATTTTTATTGTTTTCGAATGTTTTACAAACACGAGAGAACATTGAAAATTACGAGGCAATAGGCCAAGTGATTTTTGTTGCTCTCGAGTGTTTGCAACCCCTTGTAAAACACGATACACGAGTTTATGAAATAGCTTCTAAATCGTCAATTATAGTAGAGGGACTTGGCGATATTGGTGCATCTGTATCAAGGTTTCAAAACTCATGCACATGACCAAATATGTTTCTTTGATTGGCTTAATTAGCTCATGAATTATGAATGAGTTTGAGAATGATATTTACCGCATGCTTTCTTTTAGAGACTAGTGATTTTCTTCAAGCTTCAAGTGATAACAGTAAGCTGCTCTCAGCCATCACTAACAGCACTTTGAAAGATCATGACTCTGTATTATATCCAGGTATTTGCTTATAGTTGCTGCATGTTGTATAAAGGCAGACAAGAACATTGACCTGGATACTTTCTATTTTCTTTTTCTATAGTTGAAAATGTTCCATACAACATCTCAGATGTCGTCAAGCGAACAGTTCACAATGAAAAGAACACTGCCATAATGATGTCTGTTTCGGAGGCAAATTATGTTCTTCCCGCTCAAAGCAAGTTCTTCTTATCTGATAATAATTACTTCAGGAGTTTTGCTGCTGGATTAGGTCTGTTGTGTTTTTTTAATTTGTTATTTATTTACACCTTGAATTTTTTGGCACACAATAGCGGTATATCTCTCTGCAGGATTCAATCTTATAAAAAAAATTGGAACATGAAGTTCTTAGGACCTGCAAACAGTTTTGGGGGTTGAGCGTATTATGCAGGACTCCGACTGGTTCTCTTTGAGGTGTTTTTAAAACCTCTTATGGGTTTCTTTGGCGGGTCGGTAAGTAGGCTACAATTAAATGTCGTGGAACTGCAGGTCATAGACTATGGCAAACTTGGACATGTAAACGCTGTTATATTTTTTTTATACTTTACATTACTTACGGGACTAGATCCTTAATTTTTGTGACTCGGCAAATGAGAGCTCTGTCCATATACGTTTTAAAAGGTCCCTTATTTTTATGGAATAGTTAATATTTTGCAAGGTGCTTAACTTCATCATGAAGACGTGTGTCCTTTTTTGTTATTAGATTCTACAAAATATGACATGATTGTTATTGATCCACCTTGGGAAAATAAGTCGGTGAAAAGAGGAGCAAAGTAAGTCAGCATAAATATGTACATTTATAGTTTCAGTTGATATAACTATCTAAAGGATAAGGGACTGGGGAGGGGACTAATCATCCTTACTTGCAGCCAGCGGCTGCATTACGAAGGACGCAGATCAACGTGGCCGTGTCGAGGCATATCGAAAGCGCCCCATGCAGCCGCCATACGACAGAGTTCAGACCACGGATCACAGCTAAGATGTAGCTGTTGATTTTACTGGGGGGGACTGGAGAACCCAGCGGAAACTCATCGAAGCACAGGAGAGATCAACTACAACTCTACTCACACGACTTCCAAGCTGGACAACGGGGTCATTCCCATCCAAGTACTAACTACTAACCCCGTCTAACCGGGCTTAACTTTGGTGAGAGGCAGCGCGCTAATTCACTGTAAAAACTGATTGGTTAAAACAACCAATTTTTATTGGTTGTAACCAATCTGAATTGGTCATTTTAACCAATTGAAGAATTGGTTAGTCAGACATGACCAATTAAATATTGGTTGTTTCGACCAATACTTAATTGGTTGTATTTTCAACCAAATTAAAATGGTAAATTCAACCAATTTCATATTGGTCGCTAATTAATGTTGAATGACTCAAAATGTCCAATTTAAATTTGTTCATGACCGCAACCAATTCTAAATTGGTCATATCCGTAACCATTCATAAATTGGTCAAATCCATAACCAATTATAAATTGGTCAAATCCTTAACCAATTATAAATTGGTCCAATCCATAACCAATTATAAATTGGTCCAATCCATAACCAATTATAAATTGGTCATATCTATAACCAATTATAAATTGGTCATATCTATAACCAATTATAAATTGGTCATAACCTAACCAATTATAAATTGGTCATATCTATAACCAATTATAAATTGGTCATAACCTAACCAATTATAAATTGGTCATATCTATAACCAATTATAAATTGGTCATAACCTAACCAATTATAAATTGGTCATATCTATAACCAATTAAAAATTGGTCATAACCTAACCAATTATAAATTGGTCACATTCACAACCAAATATAAATTGATAAAGGTAAAAATCAAGTAATAAACAAAAAAATATCTGATTTGCTCTGAATTGAATCACGTGACTCGATGTATGGTCGTCAATCCTCTTTTATTATACTTCTTCCTGGGCTTTTGGGCTTATCTTAGGCAGATTTGGAGGTGTGGAGAGGTACAGAAAGGTATACGTTCGAGGATGCCAAAACTCAGCGGCAGCTAAACTATTGTAAACTAACTGTAAGTATTTTAGGGGGGGGGGGTTAAAATGCATATAAAGCGGGCGAGGGGTTGTTGCCGTTCAGGGCAGGCGCTGTCAGGCATGGCCGCGCAGCTAGCGAGTGCGCATTGATACTTGGGATAGCGTCATCTCATCTCATCGCGCCACGTTTTGAAATTCATTTGTGATGGTGGATTCAAGCAATAGAAACTCTTGGTAATAAAGGACTTCTTGTTTGCGAAGGATCAGGCAGACTATCTTCACCGAAGTAACATGTTTTTCTTACGGAGAGATGTAACTAAAAGCCATCAAAATCCAGTTGAACCAAGATAGTCCAAGAAGCTTCTTATAAATACTCTCGGGCAAGAACACGAGGTAAACACTCATCAGAGATTTAATAGTATTTATCGTTTGTTTTCTATTGTCCTACGTATTGTAATGTGAAATTTTCTCTGGCTCTCGTTGTAAAATTTCCTGTTTGATTGTCCAATACAAACCATTTTATACTGAAGTTAATAGTGTAGTTGAAGTCAATGTTTATTACAGTAAGTCATCATCTTTTGTCGTCAACATGGCGGCTGGAATATCTTCTCATTTCAGGCAATTGTAGTTCCTAACAAACTCTCAAATCCTTCTTTCTTCTTTGCCATTCTTTAGTCACCGTTGCTTTCATGATAAGGGTTATCTTATGTAAAACCAAAGCATTCAAATATTGAGGTCAAAGTTATTTGTGATTGGTGTGTTTTCACTAGCAGAATTCATCATCATTCTGAAATCATTGTTGGTGACAGACTATTACAGTATGTTTTGTGTGTTTGTTTGTTTGCTTATTCATTTCTTTTATTTTATTTTCTAGTACATCTATAGGGGAGAGTTACCTTGTTCAGTTGTGTTCAACCATTCAACATGATGTTATTGGTAAGTAAAATTCTTAAATATAAAGCTTAATTCATATACTAGTAATTTATTCATTGACTAAATGACATAGTGGTCTATCCAATAAAGGTGGTTGATATCTCAAAGTAATATTAGCAGGTCATATATTGGTCTGACTGTATGTGTTTTTGAAAGTTACAATTATGCTGTATACTGAGATTTTTGATACATCAGGATTTTAAATTATACATTTCCAGGCTATTTGGTATATTATATATATCTATATATATATATATATATATATATATATATATATATATATTCAAACCCGTGACCTTCGATTTACTAGTCCACTCTACCAACTGAGCAATGCGGTCAACGCCGGAGAAAGTTGAGGGAATGGGATTTAAATACTGAATATACTGTATACATATATATATAAACTTCAAGTAAACGACAAATTTTTTTAATGTAAACATGTTTCGGCAAACTTATGCCATCTTCAGTACATAAGTTTGCCGAAACATGTTTACATTAAAAAAATTTGTTGTTTACTTGAAGTTTATAGTAACTTTAGTGCTATTAAGAACATATGGAAATATATATATATATATATATATATATATATATATATATATATATATATACATACATACATACATACATATACTACCATTTGCGTTCAAGTGTTTAGTGTTTAGCGAATAACTAGTAATTTCTGGGTTTTGAAACAAATGTTATCCAATGACAACTATAAGTTTGACTACTCGCTAAACACTAAACACTTGAACGCAAATGGTAGTATGTATATATATATATATATATATATATATATGTATATATATGTATATGTATTAGTATAGTAGTATGCAGATACAGTCTGCATATTCCTTATACATCAATCACTGAACATCCCTACAAGAATTTTGCTAGGGACGTAGAATTTTATGTTCGAATTATTTGTTCAGTAACTGCAATCTTGTAGTTAGGAAGAATGTATGAGTATGTGACCTTTGGATGGAACCTTACTCTTAACCGTGGAAAGCTAGTCAGCTAGTAGGTCATTACGGAGAGCCCATCTGTGATACAGTATATGATGGAAGGTAGTCCTAAATATATTTTGTATATAAAGTTTAATATTGAAATACTAGTAATTTAAATTATGAGATGATTTTACTCTCTAAAGGGGAGGTAGCAATGGCATTGGATCAAGTGATTAATTCACCCATTGCTGCTTGAGCCAGCCAAAAATGTCCCCTTTATTGTTTTACTCTGTTTATCAGCAGATGATTCCTCAGACAGTCTATTGTAGGCATCAGTGGGTTAAATGGTAATGAACATTTAGACAAACAAAAATCACAAAAAAATCAAAATTTTAGTTTATGATATGTTTTGATTAATAAAAATACTTACAGGTAATTAAAATAACCAGAAGAAGATATACTTTTGTATAACAATGTATTACTAATTCTGGCAAAACACAAATTTTATAGCACCATCCCCCATCTTGTTTTAATACTGTGCCCAATTACTGTAACTTGGGGGTTAGTGATACCACAAGCTGGGTACAAATACAGTATTTTAAATTTACATAAATTCACTGATAGCTGAGTGTTTTCCATTGAAAGTGTTGTAATTCAATATTGTGAAAACAGAATTCACTAAAAGTAATCTTCAGTTGTACCCAGCTTGTAACATCAGATGCATATGAAAAAATTGTCAAATGTGGCAGCTGATAAGATTGTTGTTTTTTTGCAGTATCAACACAACAGTTTACCACTTTTTTTTCATTTGATATTGCCCAATATACAACATGTATTATATTTTACACTGCCTGGGCACCTCTTAGAGCATTAGAGAAATTCTAATGCTTTTCTTTTTTCTTATATCAGAATGATGAATCAATTGATGTTGAAATTGCAAAGTCAGTTGAGCCATGACTAATGTTATGTCAGGAAGTTTGTCATGCCTTGACCTAATTTATATTGCTGCAGAGGGGATGATTATCTGCTTTCATTATTGGTTGGTAGCTGCTATATTTTTAATATGGAGTACCCTTCCTAGTCAAGGAACATGTTTTTGTATATTGAAACAATATTTATTATTGATGGACAATTGTAACAATTCGAAGAAAAGAGGGGCTATCAACACATTTTTAAAAGAACTTAGTTTAGTTTAAAATTATTAAAGTTTTTTATGCATGTCTATTTTATGCACCTAATCAGCCAAGATTGTGTAACTTTATTACTTTTTTTTAATTGCAGACGATTTCACATCACTTTTGACAACAATTTCTGAACTTCATTCGGATATTCGCAAGTTTATTTCAACTTACGCATTTGATTAGGTATTGAATTCCATGTAGCCAATGAAATGCATCAGTTCAAATGAGCTTGGGAACATCCGAATGAACTTGCGAATATTTGAACGCACTTTTGTCAAAAGTGATGTGAAATCGTCTGTAACTATCTTAAAATTTGTAAATAATAAGTGCAAGTTAAATTAACCCCCGAAATGTACTAATGTAGTTAAATATATGTAGTTATATTTACTTTTAAATTCTAGTAAAATAATTGTGGTTAAATTTACCACAAAAGTGCAGTTATTTTATGCAGTTATATTTACTACAAAAGTGTGGTTAAATAAATGTAGTTAAAATTACTACAAAAGTGTGGTTAAATAAATGTAGTTAAAATTACCACAAAAATTGTAGTTGTTCTTTTTTTTTAACTACGTTTCTGTAGTTAAATTAACTACTTTCAAATAAGAGTGCAATGGTGATTTTAACCTATTTTAAATGGTTATATTTAACCATTTTAACATGGTTAAAATGACCAAAAAAAATTGGTCGTTTGGATGCATCTGAGACAACCAGTTTAAAATGGTCAAAACAACCAAAAAAATAATTGGTCAAAACAACCAAAAACGAATTGGTTATATTGACCAATTCTTTTTTGGTTGTTTTGACCATTTTAAACTGGTTGTCTCAGATGCATCCAAACGACCAATTTTTTTTGGTCATTTTAACCAATTTGTTTTTACAGTGAACATCCCACCGTGCTCGGGATGATCTGCGTTTTCCCAACGAAAACAAGAAAGAGAGTTCAAAGCAACCCCATATTCCCCCTCTAACAAATCAATTTTGGTATCTTATGCAGATATTCTTCTCTTCCTCTTTGGGAAATCAAGAAGCTGCCAATTTCTGAATTAGCTTCGAACATGGCTCTGGTCGTCATATGGGTGACAAATAAGCAAAAATACAGAAAGTTTGTTCTGGAAGAACTCTTTCCAAGTTGGTCTTGTAAGCCTGTAGGAGAATGGCACTGGATTAAGGTAATTGATATGTTAGAATTCAAACCCAGATCGCTGAATTGTAGATCTCAGCAAAATGCAATAATATTAGCGAGGTTCAGAGTACACTTCCACTACCGCTACCGTAAATGTGGTTAAGCTGATGTAAATGTTCATTTTTTCGTTCTGTAGTCGTAGTTGGTTTTAATTCTGGTATCGTAAAACGCTTTCTTTTTGCACTAGGTTTGAGACCTGCGACCATAACTGAACGTGAAAACATAATTTGACATGCTTAATTACGGTTGCGGTAGCGGTATAGTGGAAGTGTGATCTGAACCTCGCTATACTATTAGAATCTTTACGGCAAATGATATTTAAAATACACATAGGTGTGATTGCAATGCTATAGTACAACCGTGGATGAGCTAATAGGAATTAATTAATTAATTAATTAATAATAAATTAAATTGAAAATATAGAAAATACGTTATAAAGTTTATGAATAATAAATAGTGATCAAATTTGAGTTTGAGTTTTCACTTGTATACACTTTTAATTTCAAGGAGTCCATTCAACTCGAAAAGGAGTTATCCTGAACCTAAATTAGATTCAGAATAACTCCTTTTGGAGTCAAACTGACTCCCTGAAATTAATAGTGTATAGAATAGTCAAATTTTCTGAGAATGTGAACCGAGCGAGTCAACACTGCCCTCATCATTTCCCATAGTGTAAATTTGTAATTGACCCGCCGTACCGAAAAAGATGGCGACTTGTACATTTAACCACAATCCTTTGCGGGTAGTAAATACTGTTTCTTGTAGAATTATCGGAAGATATGGTTTTAAAACGATCGAATTTGGTAGGAATGAAGTTCTTGCTTACTTAATCCATCTTAGCATGATAAACAATGAATGTTTATAATGAATGTTTTAGTTGTTATTTTAGCTGATTTGAGGTCGCAAAGCATTGTGGTTAAATGTACCATCAATCACGGGTTATCAACTAGTTCTCCAATCACGGGAGGCAAGTGTTTACTTACCCTACAGTAGGTACATCAATAAACACGTTAATCTGTTGAATCTGATATCCAAGACAATTAAAATTTTATTTTGTTTTATATTTAAAATATCTGAGGGGGAATCAAGGCAAATTTAATGGCAGCTTGATGTTGATGTTTATGGCGTTGATTTGCATGCCCGGTTTATTTTTCAAAAGGACTGACAGGAAACCGCGGAGGAATTAATTATAAACGACCTAGAGTTTATTTGAACATTTGACCAATCGAAGAATAATGTCTTGGCTGCATTGGAACAGTCCAGGAGGGGAAATACAAATCTATCATTAACAAAGTTATACTTCTAGTTTGCTTAAAGAACGTTCCTTGCTCAATGGTAATAGTTACCTGGACATGTCATCTGGTATTAAAGCTATAGGACAATATTGATTAGCCCGAAAGATGCGTGGTGATGTATAATATATCAACGTACGAGTTTGAGTGTTTCATCAGGGGATCCAAACACGAGAAAATATGATTTTGTTTATTGTTTTTGAGTGTTTAGACTCCCTGATAAAACATGATAAACGAGTTGTTAATATAGCATCTCAATCGAGCGATTTCAATAAGCCATTCGCACGATGATGTAAAAGAGCATTGCGTGACTACAACTACCAGAATGCTTTGCTAGCATCCTAGTGCTGATAAATGGAGGACGCTAGCAAAGCATCCTGGTAGTTGTAGTCACCCAACGCTATTTTACGTCATCGTGCAAATGGCTTATTGAAAAATACAATTAAAATAAACCCGCATGAAATTGTATTCATTAGTGTGTTGTTTATTTTCCATAGATAATTAATATCTTAAGAATTAGATGAACACCGGATTTCATCTAATATCTTGGGCTTTATTGGAGTATCCAACTTCAATCAGGTGATTGAAGGAACTATTGTAATTGGCTGATTATCTCATGAATTATTATTGAGTTTGAGATGATATTTTATTTCAATATTTTCTGCAAATGAGCTATTGTTTTATGTTTAAAAAAATCTACAGTGCAATGTAGTCAGGTGTTTGTTTACATTATATTAGTTTATTCGTTTAAACAAAACCAAATACGAGGACTTTTGATGAGTGAGTTGTGCGCCATTTATTGCGCTTGACGTCGCGCTCTGCCTCTTGAATGTTATTGTAAATACACAGAAGCCTGAAAGAAGCTCGGGATGGGGGGGGGGGGGGGGGCAGGGTCTGGCGTCGGGTGCCAAGAGTGACGTATTCTGAGTGTATAGTTGCTTCAAATGGATTTGCAATCACATCCTGTTCGCTAACAATAGAAGTAGCCTTGCAACTGTAGCCACTTCCTGCGATTGCGCAGATTGCACTGTAGATTACTAAAAATGCGCATGCGTATTAAGGGTCAAAACTCCGAGTTCTTGACGGGCGTTAAACCCGTAACCCCCAGTCCGGATGTTTTATATGAGGGAGGCTTCTAAGCGTTGAGCTTTATGGAGTCAAGTTGGCAGAGTGAAGCGAGTCAGGTGCCAGAGTTACTGCTTTCCCTACAGACCCTTCTTAAGAAAATTTTAAGTTATAAATTGCTCCGTTTATCGAAGCTTGCATCGCCATTGTGGGGACAGTGGGAGCCAGAGCGTCAGTAGACCCCCCTCCTGAATTTCCCATTCCTGAATGAAAAGCGACTGGGAACGAGGCTGGCAGAGTGAAGCTTACAATGTGTATCGTGGTGAAATGTGTACTACTTATAGTGTCGTACTGCTGTCTGGACATGCCAAGTATTTATTTACTGCTTTGTCGTTATGAGTTATTAACAATGTCATACATGGAATACTTTTGTGTATGTTGAGTTGAGTGCATCGTATCAGAAATAATTATTTTCCATTTTTAGGTGACAAGAAAAGGAGAAATGGTATTTGACTTGGACTCAACTCACAAGAAACCTTACGAACCATTATTAATTGGACAATTTGATGACAGAATTAAAGCGTGTGAACACAACACAATCAAGAAATCCCGACGTGAGAATTTTGATAACGGAATTAATGAAATGACTGTTTACACATGGAGAGAGAAAAATAATGAAAACAAAACTGAAATATCTTTGGAGAACAATGATGAAGTTAAGATTGAAGAGAAACAAGACGTCCCAGAAAGAACTTTACCGCAACATCAACTCATCTGCAGTGTGCCGTGTTCTCTTCACTCCAGGAAACCTCCATTAAACGGTAAGATATGCCAACATTTTGGCAAGAGTTCCGAACTGTTTTGGGGGTTTTTACGTAAAGAAACTTTATACCCATTTTTATCTATAAATTACTCTGCCTTGGCCAACGAATAACGGCCCCTTTATTATTTTACTCCGTCGCCAGACGATTTTACCGTACGTCTGTAATGATCAAATTAAATAATTAATCATTATAAAATAAAGACAACCTTTACCATAAATGTCTCTTTTAATACGACAGAAGACTTTTCAGTGACTCTGCAGTAAAGATAGTCGACGTATAAACCATGATTTCCATATCATCGTGACTGCAAGTGTCACACGACTTGTCATATCAATTGATTTGACACTAATTGAACTTAAAGCTTGCAACATAACATAAACTATTTGTAAGAGATCCTACAATAGTGAAAGCTACCTGAGACAGGAGCTTGATTCTACTGTTGCGTCTACTGTTGCGATTCTACAGTTGCGTCTCCAACCTCGTTTCCAGGGCGTTCGTGAGACACGATGGCGAAGAAGCGAGATCACGTGACGAAATTTTCCAATGTATATTTTGAACGTTTTCCCGCCAGTCGACTTGGTGCAAGCGTACTGTGAAAAGCAGACAAAATATCTTACGTTCATACTCTTACATTGCTTTCAGGGCTCACATTGATAACAGTTCTTCTGAACTGAGGTGACTACCCAGATTAAATAAAGTTTGATTTGATTTGATTTGATTTGATTTGATTTGATTTGATTTGATTACAGCTAAGTCTTTCGTCCTTGAACTCACCAAATATCTTCTAAATGTATCGAAAACTTTTTTTAACGTGATGCCGCCAAAATTCAGCCTTTGGACCTGTTCTGACTTCTATCGCCTCGCCGCCATCTTGTCTTACGAAGGTCTTGGGAACGAGGTTCAGTTGCATGTGTTTAAGTAATATTAACTCTTTCTTGTCCGAATTGGTCTTTAGTATTTTATTCTGGCTAACGCCAGACGATTTTATTCACCTCTGGGGAAGCCCCCGGACAGGAATGAGTTAAACTATCTCTTTAACTCTTTCTTGTCCGAATTGGTTTTTAGTATTTTATTCTGGCTAACGCCAGACGATTTTATTCACCTCTGGGGAAGCCCCCGGACAGGAATGAGTTAAACGGCTCGACGTTGGCTTGATCCTTTACAGTCATTTGCAACTCACTTTTCACCCAAATCTTCTAGCAGCCAATCAAATGCGTAGTTCAAAACGAACTTTGAACTTGCGAACGAACTTGCGAACTTCCGAAGATTTGGGTGAAAAGTGAGATGCAAATGACTGTAACAGGCAAGTTTTTTCAAGAGGTCCCCAGTTGACGAGTAAAATTGTCTGGCGTTGGCCAGAGTAAAACATAAGTAGAGACGAAAATGTCCGATTGCTTGTTAAAGGGTTAAAAAAATTCGGTTTTCGCTTTGTTTTTCAACGTACTTTTCAGTGTTTTAAGTAATATATCCAACACTCGTCAGTGTTCTTCCTCCAATCTCTAAATACAGCCAATTAAGTAGGTCTAAATACAGCCAAGTAGGTCTAAAAACAGCTTGGCTTTATTTAGACATCGGAGGATGAACACTGATGAGTGTTGCATGATATAGCTTCTGAGAAAAATTGTAATATATCTTGTCAGCCCAAAATTTCACCTTCATCGATTTTTTTGCTGTTAAAGTTGACGGAAGTGACGTCATAGCGGGTATCTGTCTATGAAAACCTTCTTTATAGATGCCCGCTATGACATCACTTCCGTCAACTTTAACAGCAAAAACTCTATGGAGATGAAATTTTCGGCTGACAAGATATATTACAATTTTTCTAAGGAGAATCCATAGATTACAAAGATGTTAAATCCCCACAGACGTTTTATGCACTTTAAGAGAGAATCGATCTCAAGTTTGCTAAATTTGACTGTAATCTTCCTCCAATTTCAAAATACTGATTAAATATTGATTTCTTTTGAATTTTCCTCGTGAATTATATATGAGTTTGAGAATCAGTATCAGATCAGAGACTTCTTCTTGTCTATGGTATGGTACATGCGTTAACTATACTACTTGTGGTTTTCTTTTAGATATTTTTCGCAAGTATTTACCCGTTGATGCAAAATGCATTGAACTGTTTGCTCGTAATCTTCTTCCAAGCTGGACCAGTTGGGGGAATGAGGTAAGATCTTACGCTAGCTTGACAGTATAGTATTCATAAGAAACTTGCATGGTTTTATCCCGTAAAACCTTGAGTAACGTCTGAGCTTCATTTTAGTTCATTTTATCTAGCTTTATTGGTGTTGAAAACATTTTTGTAAAATAACATTTTGAAAACACAAGCGTGTTTCTAATTAACAATTACTCACCGAGGTCGAGGCGACTATCGGTGAATATTTACCGAGCCGCGAAGCGGCCAGGTAAATACACCGATAGTCACCGAGACTGAGGTGACTAATTGTTTTAGTATAATTTCAGAGGTTGATAAAAAACCCAATAACGTTGAAACAAAAACTTTTAAACAACTGCTTTCATTTTAGCAGTGGTGATTCTGTTCATTCACAGACGATGTTAGCAAGCCACAGTCTTTGTCAGTAAATAATTTCAAAAAAAGAGTAAACAACATCCTACTTTGGCACTGAACTTATTCAAATATATGCTAAAAAGACTTTTATTCTGGTGTTTTGGGTCCTGTGATACGGCTTTTTTGCACTTAATTCATGTTGAATATGTTCTTCACTCATGACGAAGTTTTCGAAAACATCGCTACAACCAAAACCTAGCCAAAACATACTTCAAAATGACAACTCCGAGGGGGAGACTGAAACGAGTAAAGTCAGTGCAGTGTTGAATAAGTACCAGTCTCTTTTCCAAAACTACTTTTGAAGAACAATTTCTTGTGATGCAATAGTCACAGCGCTAGGCGGTGACTATTACCTCAGATTCACTGCTGAGCGGACCAATCAGAAAGCTGGAAAGCCTCTTTTCCACTATGAAATTATACTAAAACTCTATATATGGAAAACATGAGTGGTTACGCCATCCAATACGCCATCATTCTAATAAAAATTTGTACAGAAACACAATTATACACCATCCACTACGCTATCAAACTCCATCCAATTAAGTTATAGTTGTCGGGTTTGTATTTTAGTTTTCGTTGCAATATAAAGCATGAAGATTTTCCAAGGTTAGGTAGGCTTTCTAAATTTCACTGAACAGGGAACTAGAATGAAGCTCACACTTGCGCTACAACACTTTTCATGCGTGGGAAAAATACAAGTTCTCGTGACTTAGGGCTGCGCTAAACGTCGCACAATTGACGAATATAATTCAGACGAATTTAATTCGAATTCACTTCGTCGGTAATGCGACGTAAATGCGCGACATACCGAGTCAAACGCCGAATTTCAGTCGAATTTAATTGTTTTACTTGGACTCGTCGAGCCTGGAAACGACTTCTTGAAAACATGACGCCGAATTGTCACAGACAGAAGAGAAACATTTAATTCGACACGACGAATTATCGTCGTGTAACTCGAACACGCATTATCGTCGCATTGTCCGTCTGACTCAGACGAATTTAATTGCCGAGACGAAATTAATTCGTGTGTCGAATTTAATCGAGTTATGCGTCGCAGTTTCGTCGAATAAAATTCAAACAATTAAATTCGTCTGAATTAAATTCGTCTATTGTGCGTCGTTTAGCGCAGGCCTTAGACTAGCGAGGGAGTCGTGACCCCCCAAGGGGGCCCATACACACTGCTCAGGCCTAGGGAACCACGGTCTGTCATTCTCAAACTCATTAATAATTCATGAGATAATCAATCAATCAGAAGCGCTGAATTGCACCACGTGAAGGGACTTGAAATACCAGGGAAGTACTGGGCAGAGGACTTGAAATGTTATTTCCAGTCCAAGGACTGGAAATAATATTTCAAGTCCTTGGACTTGAAATATTACTTCACACAATCGGTTATTCATCCATACACTAATTACTAATGCACTAATTCATTTTGGGAATACACTAAGTGATTTTGAGAAGTCATGTAAAGGCCTCCAATTCGGACTAGACCGGGTGTTCAAGTACTCGGAATTTGTTCCAGTCCTCGGCTTCGCCTCGGACTGGAACGAATTCCTCGTACTTGAAAACCCGGTCTAGTCCTCATTGTCGGCCTTTACATATTACTTCAAAGACAAAATAATTGCACAAGAAACGTATCCGAGTCTAGAAAAGTTTCAATACCTGTATGGAATTGTTAATTAAATGTAATACGTTATATGTAATATATCATACAGGAGGAGTGTTTCATCAGGACATCAGGATATCCAAACACTGAGACGTTTGTTGAAAACCGAGGCGAAGCCGAGGTTTTTGAACAAACTTCGAAGTGTTTGGATATCCTGATGAAACACTCCTCCGAGTGTATGATATAGCATCTCAAACAAATCAGTATTTAAAGAGAAAATCAAAGTAAAAGTTTGCTTAATTTATGTAATTTCTTCCTCCGATATCCAAACCACAGACACGGTACTGATTTCCTTTGTGTTTTCCTCATGAATTATTAATGATATAAATAAGTTTTGTGGAAACACCACGTAAACTATTTCTTTGCTAAGCTTTCGGCCTGTTGACTCAGGCCTTCATCAGAGCAATGACAACAAGTTGTTGGCTCACGTCATTTATAAACTAAGCAACTGATCAATTAAATCACGTAAGAATACAATGGCGTATCACGTTAATTTTATTAATTAGAAAACAAAATCAAGAATATAAATAAGTTTTGTGGAAACACCACGTAAAATATTTCTTTGCTAAGCTTTCGGCCTGTTGACTCAGGCCTTCATCAGAGCAATGACAACAAGTTGTTGGCTCACGTCATTTATAAACTAAGCAACTGATCAATTAAATCACGTAAGAATACAATGGCATATCACGTTAATTTTATTAATTAGAAAACAAAATCAAGAATGTTCTCCGAATAGGGCACGCCACGTGCTATTTAATGGCTGTCCCTCCTGAGAAATAGTGTGATGTTTGGCGATCTCAATGGATTCTCTAGTTCTTCGCGTGAAGTATTGCTTGTCGCTGGCTAAGAGTGATGACTCTTCCCACTTAACACGATGGTCATACTTCCAAGCGTGTTTGGCAACAGCAGACTTTTCTTGTTGCGCTTTTATGCAACATGTCTTGTGTTCCTTCAGGCGAGTTGAGAGATTCCTTCCCGTTTCTCCGATGTACACCAAGCCACACTCACAAGGAATGCGATGCACTCCAGGCTTAGATAAGCTATCCACTTCATCTTTATGTGTGAAAAGTACCTTGAACAATTTGTGTTGACTACTGTGAAATACCTTCATACCAGCACGATTTAGAATCCTCTCAATCTTGTGAGATGCTGGTCCGATATACGGAAGAGAAACTGAAGGTGGTTCTTGCTGGGGCTGTGTATTCGGCTCTGGATGTACCGAAGGAGTCATAGAAGCTTGAATCATCTTCCCAGGGAAACCGTTGTTAGTTAAAACCAACTTAAGGTGATCTAATTCTTCCTGAAGATGTTCTTCGTCGCAAATTGTTCGCGCTCGATGAACGAGAGTTTTGCACACAGATGATTTAATACTTGGATGATGGAATGAAGTGTAGTTAAGGTATCTGTCAGTGTGTGTTGGTTTTCGATACACAGTATGACTTAAAGTCCCATCTGATTTAACGGAAAGCCAAACGTCCAAGAATGGGATAGATTTGTCTTGATTTTGTAATTCCATCGTGAATTTGATTGAAGGATGTATGCTGTTAAGGTGGTCAAGAAAATTAGACAAAGCATTCAAACCATGTGACCAGGTACTTAGCGTATCATCAACATAACGTTTCCACATACCTGGTTTTAACGGGGCAGTTGCAAGAGCCTTCTTCTCAAATTCCTCCATGTATAGGTTAGCCATGATTGGAGACAAAGGGGAACCCATTGCTGCTCCAGTAGTTTGTTCGAAAAATCTGTTCCGCCATTGAAAACAAGTTGAATTTAGGCAAAGCGTTAACAGTTCATAGACCTGATCTGCAGAAAGATTCGTTCTTGTAGCGAGCGTTTTATCTATTAGAAGTCTTTCTTTTGCAATCAGGCACGCTTCTTCAATGGGAACATTCGTAAACAAACTAACAACATCAAAACTAACTAATATCTCATCATTAGCCAACTTAAGTGTCTTAATTTCAGAGACAAATTCCTTAGAATTTAATACATGGTGAATGGACTTACCAACCAAAGGCTTCAAAACAGTAGCAAGATATTGTGCTAAGGCGTATGTTGGAGAGCCTCGTGAAGCCACAATTGGACGAAATGGGACATTCGTTTTATGAATCTTTGGAAGACCATAAAATTTAGGACACACTGAAGCAGAAGGGCGTAAACGTCGGTAGAGGTTTTTAGGTAAACTTTCCATCTTACAAAGTTCTAACAATTTACTAGAAACCTTATGTTCAATGCTAGGTGTCGGATCACGTTTTAACTCTCTATAAGTTGGAGTATCTAAGAGAGCACTTACCTTGTTGTTATATTCTTAACGATCTAAAACAACAGTAGCATTACCCTTATCTGCTTTTAAAATATGTACTGACTTGTCTGATCTTAGGTTTGATAAGGCAATCTTTTCTTCTTTCCTAAGATTGCTTTGCGGGAGCTTGGCTAGGCGGATTGTTGCAACTTGGACTCGAACGTTGTTGGCAGTTTCACTCGGTAGGAAATACAGTTTAGGCTCAAGTTGTTGAACAATTTCTTCCTTTGGTATAGATCTTGGCACTACCGAAAAATTCAAACCCAGAGATAATACCTTTTCTTCTTCCTTGGTTAGTGTTTTCTTGCTGAGGTTGATGACTATTTGGGATGTCTGTCTTCTTCCATCTTCATTCTTGGTGTGTTTTCGGTCTTTGTTTTCCAATTTCTCATATTTGGCAGTTTGTGTGGAACGAGATTTGTTGAAAGTTTTCGTGGAGGAATTAGATATCATCCTGCTCGCAATTGTGTAATGTTCATCACTCAATATTGTTTGGAGTTCGGTGGTTAACGACGAGATTCCTGAAACAACATTGTGCAATTTTCTACGAGTCCACGAAATTCGTTCTCTTACCAAAGCAAACTCAGTTTTGCGTAAGATTCTTCGAGCAGACTGAGTATAGTATGAGCTGGAGATACGGATACCCTTCGGAACGATGTTGTGGTCCCGGCATCTTTTTAAGAAAGTGAGGTTGTTGACCAGACGCGATCGTTGGTTGGAAAGACGTTCCAGTCTTTTAAACGACGAATGTGTATACTCTCCATAGAGTTCGATAATTAATTCTTTGAACGTTTTCATGGCGATAAAGTAATATAAATAAGTTTTGTGGAAACACCACGTAAAATATTTCTTTGCTAAGCTTTCGGCCTGTTGACTCAGGCCTTCATCAGAGCAATGACAACAAGTTGTTGGCTCACGTCATTTATAAACTAAGCAACTGATCAATTAAATCACGTAAGAATACAATGGCATATCACGTTAATTTTATTAATTAGAAAACAAAATCAAGAATGTTCTCCGAATAGGGCACGCCACGTGCTATTTAATGGCTGTCCCTCCTGAGAAATAGTGTGATGTTTGGCGATCTCAATGGATTCTCTAGTTCTTCGCGTGAAGTATTGCTTGTCGCTGGCTAAGAGTGATGACTCTTCCCACTTAACACGATGGTCATACTTCCAAGCGTGTTTGGCAACAGCAGACTTTTCTTGTTGCGCTTTTATGCAACATGTCTTGTGTTCCTTCAGGCGAGTTGAGAGATTCCTTCCCGTTTCTCCGATGTACACCAAGCCACACTCACAAGGAATGCGATGCACTCCAGGCTTAGATAAGCTATCCACTTCATCTTTATGTGTGAAAAGTACCTTGAACAATTTGTGTTGACTACTGTGAAATACCTTCATACCAGCACGATTTAGAATCCTCTCAATCTTGTGAGATGCTGGTCCGATATACGGAAGAGAAACTGAAGGTGGTTCTTGCTGGGGCTGTGTATTCGGCTCTGGATGTACCGAAGGAGTCATAGAAGCATGAATCATCTTCCCAGGAAAACCGTTGTTAGTTAAAACCAACTTAAGATGATCTAATTCTTCCTGAAGATGTTCTTCGTCACAAATTGTTCGCGCTCGATGAACGAGAGTTTTGCACACAGATGATTTAATACTTGGATGATGGAATGAAGTGTAGTTAAGGTATCTGTCAGTGTGTGTTGGTTTTCGATACACAGTATGACTTAAAGTCCCATCTGATTTAACGGAAAGCCAAACGTCCAAGAATGGGATAGATTTGTCTTGATTTTGTAATTCCATAGTGAATTTGATTGAAGGATGTATGCTGTTAAGGTGGTCAAGAAAATTAGACAAAGCATTCAAACCGTGTGACCAGGTACTTAGCGTATCATCAACATAACGTTTCCACATACCTAAAAATACATAAACACAACAACCCCTCGCCCACTTTTACATGCTTTTTTGAAACACCCCACCCACCCACTCCCTGATTAGAATAAGCACTCCTGATATACAGCCAATATAAAAACAAACAGATATAAAAACAAATTATATTAAATCCTTGGGATAATTATAGAATTTATGGATAGGATGACAAAACTTATTTAAATCATTTAATGAAAGTTGAGCATATCAAAGCAAAACTTAGATTTCATTATTAAATTCTGGTTGTAAAAATTATATTGTTTTTAGTTTTCAAAAGGGATTCTTTTTAGCAAGCCTTTAAACGGCTTGCCTATGCAATAGATGTTTTGCAAAGGCAAAATTAAAGTTAACAGCTCAAAAATTACATTTATAATAGTCTGAGATAAAAACAATTCAGTAGAATCAGATTCCAGAAAGAAGTATTAAACAGACCAACGTTTCAGTCGAAAAATTGGAAATACAGGCAAGAAAACCGACAAAGCCCATGCGTATGTTTAATACTGAATAAATTACAAAGCGCATGCAAAGTCAATGAAAAACATCACGGTTTAAGTTAGCTTTAGTTAAGCTAACTTATGGTTTGGACGAGCAAAGGGAAAGCATGAAAACGTGAAGTCTCGTTCATCGAGCGCGAACAATTTGTGACGAAGAACATCTTCAGGAAGAATTAGATCATCTTATCATCTGTGTGCAAAACTCTCGTTCATCGAGCGCGAACAATTTGTGACGATTTTTCTTGACCACCTTAACAGCATACATCCTTCAATCAAATTCACTATGGAATTACAAAATCAAGACAAATCTATCCCATTCTTGGACGTTTGGCTTTCCGTTAAATCAGATGGGACTTTAAGTCATACTGTGTATCGAAAACCAACACACACTGACAGATACCTTAACTACACTTCATTCCATCATCCAAGTATTAAATCATCTGTGTGCAAAACTCTCGTTCATCGAGCGCGAACAATTTGTGACGAAGAACATCTTCAGGAAGAATTAGATCATCTTAAGTTGGTTTTAACTAACAACGGTTTTCCTGGGAAGATGATTCATGCTTCTATGACTCCTTCGGTACATCCAGAGCCGAATACACAGCCCCAGCAAGAACCACCTTCAGTTTCTCTTCCGTATATCGGACCAGCATCTCACAAGATTGAGAGGATTCTAAATCGTGCTGGTATGAAGGTATTTCACAGTAGTCAACACAAATTGTTCAAGGTACTTTTCACACATAAAGATGAAGTGGATAGCTTATCTAAGCCTGGAGTGTATCGCATTCCTTGTGAGTGTGGCTTGGTGTACATCGGAGAAACGGGAAGGAATCTCTCAACTCGCCTGAAGGAACACAAGACATCTTGCATAAAAGCGCAACAAGAAAAGTCTGCTGTTGCCAAACACGCTTGGACGTATGACCATCGTGTTAAGTGGGAAGAGTCATCACTCTTAGCCAGCGACAAGCAATACTTCACGCGAAGAACTAGAGAATCCATTGAGATCGCCAAACATCACACTATTTCTCAGGAGGGACAGCCATTAAATAGCACGTGGCGTGCCCTATTTGGAGAACATTCTTGATTTTGTTTTCTAATTAATAAAATTAACGTGATACGCCATTGTATTCTTACGTGATTTAATTGATCAGTTGCTTAGTTTATAAATGACGTGAGCCAACAACTTGTTGTCATTGCTCTGATGAAGGCCTGAGTCAACAGGCCGAAAGCTTAGCAAAGAAATAGTTTACGTGGTGTTTCCACAAAACTTATTTATATTACTTTATCGCCATGAAAACGTTCAAAGAATTAATTATCGAACTCTATGGAGAGTATACACATTCGTCGTTTAAAAGACTGGAACGTCTTTCCAACCAACGATCGCGTCTGGTCAACAACCTCACTTTCTTAAAAAGATGCCGGGACCACAACATCGTTCCGAAGGGTATCCGTATCTCCAGCTCATACTATACTCAGTCTGCTCGAAGAATCTTACGCAAAACTGAGTTTGCTTTGGTAAGAGAACGAATTTCGTGGACTCGTAGAAAATTGCACAATGTTGTTTCAGGAATCTCGTCGTTAACCACCGAACTCCAAACAATATTGAGTGATGAACATTACACAATTGCGAGCAGGATGATATCTAATTCCTCCACGAAAACTTTCAACAAATCTCGTTCCACACAAACTGCCAAATATGAGAAATTGGAAAACAAAGACCGAAAACACACCAAGAATGAAGATGGAAGAAGACAGACATCCCGAATAGTCATCAACCTCAGCAAGAAAACACTAACCAAGGAAGAAGAAAAGGTATTATCTCTGGGTTTGAATTTTGCGGTAGTGCCAAGATCTATACCAAAGGAAGAAATTGTTCAACAACTTGAGCCTAAACTATATTTCCTACCGAGTGAAACTGCCAACAACATTCGAGTCCAAGTTGCTGAAACAATCCGCCTAGCCAAGCTACCGCAAAGCAATCTTAGGAAAGAAGAAAAGATTGCCTTATCAAACCTAAGATCAGATAAGTCAGTACATATTTTAAAAGCAGATAAGGGTAATGCTACTGTTGTTTTAGATCGTGAAGAATATAACAACAAGGTAAGTGCTCTCTTAGATACTCCAACTTATAGAGAGTTAAAACGCGATCCGACACCTAGCATTGAACGTAAGGTTTCTAGTAAATTGTTAGAACTTTGTAAGATGGAAAGTTTACCTAAAAACCTCTACCGACGTTTACGCCCTTCTGCTTCAGTGTGTCCTAAATTTTATGGTCTTCCAAAGATTCATAAAACGAATGTCCCATTTCGTCCAATTGTGGCTTCACGAGGCTCTCCAACATACGCCTTAGCACAATATCTTGCTACTGTTTTGAAGCCTTTGGTTGGTAAGTCCATTCACCATGTATTAAATTCTAAGGAATTTGTCTCTGAAATTAAGACACTTAAGTTGGCTAATGATGAGATATTAGTTAGTTTTGATGTTGTTAGTTTGTTTACGAATGTTCCCATTGAAGAAGCGTGCCTGATTGCAAAAGAAAGACTTCTAATAGATAAAACGCTCGCTACAAGAACGAATCTTTCTGCAGATCAGGTCTATGAACTGTTAACGCTTTGCCTAAATTCAACTTGTTTTCAATGGCGGAACAGATTTTTCGAACAAACTACTGGAGCAGCAATGGGTTCCCCTTTGTCTCCAATCATGGCTAACCTATACATGGAGGAATTTGAGAAGAAGGCTCTTGCAACTGCCCTGTTAAAACCAGGTATGTGGAAACGTTATGTTGATGATACGCTAAGTACCTGGTCACACGGTTTGAATGCTTTGTCTAATTTTCTTGACCACCTTAACAGCATACATCCTTCAATCAAATTCACTATGGAATTACAAAATCAAGACAAATCTATCCCATTCTTGGACGTTTGGCTTTCCGTTAAATCAGATGGGACTTTAAGTCATACTGTGTATCGAAAACCAACACACACTGACAGATACCTTAACTACACTTCATTCCATCATCCAAGTATTAAATCATCTGTGTGCAAAACTCTCGTTCATCGAGCGCGAACAATTTGTGACGAAGAACATCTTCAGGAAGAATTAGATCATCTTAAGTTGGTTTTAACTAACAACGGTTTTCCTGGGAAGATGATTCATGCTTCTATGACTCCTTCGGTACATCCAGAGCCGAATACACAGCCCCAGCAAGAACCACCTTCAGTTTCTCTTCCGTATATCGGACCAGCATCTCACAAGATTGAGAGGATTCTAAATCGTGCTGGTATGAAGGTATTTCACAGTAGTCAACACAAATTGTTCAAGGTACTTTTCACACATAAAGATGAAGTGGATAGCTTATCTAAGCCTGGAGTGTATCGCATTCCTTGTGAGTGTGGCTTGGTGTACATCGGAGAAACGGGAAGGAATCTCTCAACTCGCCTGAAGGAACACAAGACATCTTGCATAAAAGCGCAACAAGAAAAGTCTGCTGTTGCCAAACACGCTTGGACGTATGACCATCGTGTTAAGTGGGAAGAGTCATCACTCTTAGCCAGCGACAAGCAATACTTCACGCGAAGAACTAGAGAATCCATTGAGATCGCCAAACATCACACTATTTCTCAGGAGGGACAGCCATTAAATAGCACGTGGCGTGCCCTATTTGGAGAACATTCTTGATTTTGTTTTCTAATTAATAAAATTAACGTGATACGCCATTGTATTCTTACGTGATTTAATTGATCAGTTGCTTAGTTTATAAATGACGTGAGCCAACAACTTGTTGTCATTGCTCTGATGAAGGCCTGAGTCAACAGGCCGAAAGCTTAGCAAAGAAATAGTTTACGTGGTGTTTCCACAAAACTTATTTATATTACTTTATCGCCATGAAAACGTTCAAAGAATTAAAAATCAAGAATGTTCTCCAAATAGGGCACGCCACGTGCTATTTAATGGCTGTCCCTCCTGAGAAATAGTGTGATGTTTGGCGATCTCAATGGATTCTCTAGTTCTTCGCGTGAAGTATTGCTTGTCGCTGGCTAAGAGTGATGACTCTTCCCACTTAACACGATGGTCATACGTCCAAGCGTGTTTGGCAACAGCAGACTTTTCTTGTTGCGCTTTTTATGCAAGTCTGCTGTTGCCAAACACGCTTGGACGTATGACCATCGTGTTAAGTGGGAAGAGTCATCACTCTTAGCCAGCGACAAGCAATACTTCACGCGAAGAACTAGAGAATCCATTGAGATCGCCAAACATCACACTATTTCTCAGGAGGGACAGCCATTAAATAGCACGTGGCGTGCCCTATTTGGAGAACATTCTTGATTTTGTTTTCTAATTAATAAAATTAACGTGATACGCCATTGTATTCTTACGTGATTTAATTGATCAGTTGCTTAGTTTATAAATGACGTGAGCCAACAACTTGTTGTCATTGCTCTGATGAAGGCCTGAGTCAACAGGCCGAAAGCTTAGCAAAGAAATAGTTTACGTGGTGTTTCCACAAAACTTATTTATATTACTTTATCGCCATGAAAACGTTCAAAGAATTAATTATTAATGAGTTTGAGATATATAATTAATCAGCTACATTAGTCTCCTTTTATCTCTATTGGAGATTTGGAGTCATTTCCATTGCAAGTAGAAAAGACCTACCAGATGATCCCTGTATACTCAGTGACCCTATATAGTCATTTGACTTTCAGTATAGTTGCCAGTGATCAGTTAAGGTGAGGTAAGACGTGCAACAACGCTATTCAATATTGCTCGTATTACTCCAACTAGAATAAGATATTTGTCAGATAAGGATAAGGAGAAAAGTTAGCGTATGTCAAACGCATCCCTGGGGACGAATGATTTATTTCTCTGAGGGCCTGAGAAAGTATATAGGGGCAGTTAAAAAGTTGGGGGTCATTCATCGATCACTCTCATGTACTGGCAGAGTGGAAGGAGGAGGGGGGCACGAACAAGGACACATATCAGATGGGCCACCAGAAGAAAAAGTTTGGAAACCACTATTTTTAGACTATCGAGCTATTTTAAGATTGATTTGAGGATCTGAGTCAAGGAGTGGCTAAAGTTGAACTAATACGAGCAACAAATTGCTGCAACATTGTTGCGTTGCAAGTTGAATAGCGTTGTTGCACACGTATTACCACCCATGTTAAACATTGTCACGCAACAATGATTTTGTTGCAAGCTGAATCAACACGTTGAACTGGAGTCTACCTTTTTCAACAATTTTTTTTTCAACTTGCAACAAAATCATTGTTGCGTGACAATGTTTAAGGTGGGTAGGAATACGTGCAACAAAGTTGCGCTTGCCCGTATTACCTCTCCTTAATTGTGAGTGGAAATTGTATCCAACTGAGATTCTAATTACAGAATCATCCTCAGAAACATGAGAAAATTTTTCATGATGTCTTACACTGCTAAAGTCAACCGAAAAATTTCGGCTGACTCGAGCGGGATTTGAACTCGCACCTTCGGGATTCCGGTCCGCCGCTCTACCTGTTGAGCTATCGAGCCGCACAGGGATTGGAGGCAAGTTCTATCCAACTTAAGTGCACGAGATATTCTCGCGACAACTTAACGCTGTGCGGCTCGATAGCTCAACAGGTAGAGCGGCGGACCGGAATCCCGAAGGTGCGAGTTCAAATCCCGCTCGAGTCAGCCGAAATTTTTCGGTTGACTTTAGCAGTGTAAGACATCATGAAAAATTTTGAGATTCTAATATTTTTCTCTTTCTTCGCAGGTTTTAAAGTATCAACACTTTAACTATTTTCAAAGTAAAAAGAGATAGCATCTTATTTTAACTTCTTTTTTGAAAAACATTAGATCTTTGACCTTAATGCGTAGACAGCAGGTGTTGTTTTTTATTTTTCTTACACTTGTATCTAAGATTATTTATCGACAATAATTAAAGCAATGATGTATTGCATTCCTTTTTACTCAAAATGTGCCGTAAGATAAGTATCTTAATATATTTCAAGTGTGTCTAGTTTTATGACATTTATAATGGGCTGGGTTTTCTGTTTTGTCTTCAAAGTTTCCTATCTTAGAGACTTATCGACACTGCGTGCTAGTGGCGAATGATTCTTATATATACATATAAAGAAATAATTAAATTAAAAGTATAGAAGCCGAGGTATTTTCTGATTGTTTCTTGTTGATTAGTGTATTTAGTCTTGTTTTTATTAGTCTATTGTAAATACTCTCGGCAGTTTGCCACATTTTCACTTTGCTCTATCGAAAACACTGCCTAGCAGCAAACTACTTTTTACACTATATAATATATTGTGAGTTGGGATTAAAAATATGGAAGCCGAGGTGTCTTCTTATTGTTTCTGTTGATTACTTTATTTAGTCTTATTTTTTGGTAGTCTATTGTAAATATCTTAAAAGTAAATATATAATTTATTGTGAGTTGAGATTAAAAGTGTGAAAACCAAGGTATTTTGTTGATTGTTTCTTGTTGATTAGTGCATGCATATCTTGCTTTTCATTAGTGTATTCAGTAAATCACATCGTAAATTATTAGAAAGTATATATATATATATATACAAAACAACGGTAACTCCGAAGATGGAAGATGGTAAACATTTTATTAATGATTCACGTTTCGACTGAATTGTAGTAATATATACTAGCTGTGTTTTATCGTTGTTTTGTCCGATGTAAAACACGTCATACGAACATATAGCGATCGTAGTGATCACATGCAGTAGTTCACAACGTAAGTCGTAACTGCATGTTGTGATCACGACAAAATACGGTCGCACGACTTAAATATATGCTATCAGATTTAACATGTGGGAATCTTCGTGATTGTGATATGATACTGTAAGTTTAACATCCACACCAGCCTTTTAATTTGGTTGCCTCACTCTGAACTGCCTTATCAATAGATTATGCAGTATCCAAGCTTTCATTTCAATTGTGATTATGATCGAATATCTTGCGATAGTCGCACAATTGTTATGACTTATGATATTGTATGGAAATCTTTTTTACAATTTATCTTAACATTGAAAAAGCTTTTTCGTGTACGAAAGTGACCAAACGTTTTTTCCCCGTGACGATGTATGTAGTTGCGACGTCGTTATTGTATTATGCGATAGACTGAAAATTAAAACTTCCATCGTAAACGATAGTACTAGTCGCATGTTCATTCTGATTATAAGATAACCAGGCTTGAACTCAAACAACAAAATCATCTTTTTAATTAAGTATATGGAATTTAAAAACAATTTATTTAATTTAATTTAATTAATCAATTAATTAATTAATTAATTAATTAATTAAGAAGTGCCAATGGTAAGAACTATCTTCTCAAATTAACAAATAGATTCCATTTTGCCGTTGTCTGTTCAGTTATAGATGCACAGATGACGTCAGAACGTGGGAAGAACAAAAAAGTGGCTACGAGATGAGTCGAGTTGACGTCAGTCACGTTACCAACTTCAATCTGAAAACACTACTAACATAGAAAAACATTTACTAAAAATTAACTGACACAATGCGACTTGTAGCCCAACAAGTACTTCTGACACACGTACGGTTTGACTTGTTCCCAGGTATAAATATCGAAAAACAACCTCGGTCTACCGGTATCTGAGTTCTAGTGGCTCAATGGTGAGAGCGTCTGGCTGGCATTCGGAAGGTTGTGGGTTCGAGTCCCGTCTGGAGCTCAGAGTTTTTCTCTGAGTTGAACTTACGACAGCTTGTACGGCAAAAACAAACGAAAAAACTTTACCAACTTCAAGCTGAAAACACCACTAACGTCATTTCATGATTTGCTTTGTTGAACTTCGGAACTTTGAAGTTGTCTCCGATTTCTAAATACAGTCAAGCAAGTTGAAAATACGAGGCGAAACCAAGTTTTTTTAACAAACTAGCTTGGCTGTATTTATAGACATCGGAGGATGAACACTGACGGGTGTACGTGTTGGATATAGCTTCTCAAACGAATCAATATTTTAAGAGAAAATCGTCCTCAAAGTTTGCTAATTTTGACTGTAACTTCCTGCGATTCCTGAATACTGATCTTTTGAATTTTCCTCATGAATATTAATGCGATACCCTGATTGCTATGTGTGTTTTCATTGGTTGTTGCCCATGATCTATTGGAGGACAGACACATGGACACGTCAGATCACGTCAGCTGACTTGCTTTTTCTTTCTTCATGCCCCAAAATGCGGCAAGAGTTTCGGTAAAAACCTTTTAAATTTTTGTACTGTATAAAACAAATTGATGTCTGTTCGGCAAGAAAGATTTTTCGTTTGTTACGACAGCTTACGGGCTCGTACAGCAAAAACCAACAAAAAAACTTTGACAATTTTATTGCATGTTATAAGTGCAAGTGATCTAAATCAGTTTCGAATTTTTAAAACTCTTACTTGACAATCAACTGTTCTTTGACAAGTCCTGTCTGTAAGTATGAGGAGCAAATGATTTAGCTTTGCCAACCGTGTGCAAACTTCTGTAAAATTGAAGTCACCCAAAGCTACAAAACAAATGAAAATCTATTACGTGCCAGTTTACTGACCTCAGAATGACGTCGCTATACAGGGTGTCCCAAAAAAATGCCCTCCCCCCCCGCCCGTTTTTGTACTGCATCTTCTTTAATTTGGGTACAAGAAGTAAATTTTTATATCACGCCTAAAGCGCATCACTCCTTTGTTGTCTGAAATTTTCAGAGCTAAATAGTTATCTACTCGCTTCCTGGAGTCATTTAAAGAGGCAACATCAAAATTTGAACTTAATTGTCCAATCTATGCTACCTACAGATTTGGAAAAATACAGGGTGTCCCAAACGAATGGCGCCCATCCCGTTTTTAACCACAGCTTTGTTTGAGTGCGGAATACAAGTTTGAATACTAGGACAAGGGAAGCCTTTAGCAGAAGATTTCCAAATCTTGACGTAGCATACATAATTTGGACAAGTTCAAATTTTGATGTTGCTTCTTTAAATTACTACAGGAAGCGAGTAGATAACTATACCTAGTTCTGAAAATTTCAGACAACAAAGAAGGAGGGATGGGGCTTTCGGCGTGATATAAAAATTAACTTCTTGTACCATAATTCAAGTTTTTTAAAAATTAAATTAAAACTGAGATTTTTTTCTTTTGTTAAAGTACCTATGAAAGGAAAATTACATCTTTCAGGTATTTCCATCAGATATTTGTTTGATATGCAAATTAAATTTTTTGACATCCATTCCATGTACATCATGACTTATCGGAAAAAGCTGTATATCATTTCTATTATCAAACCAAATTAATTCAAAGGAAGTGTTTCTCCCACCACATCAAATATGTAGATTTGCAAGTGATTATATATATATATATATATTGCACATGTGACGTCAAAATATTTAATTTGCATATATCAAACAGACTGAAATAACTCTCAACAACAAAGCAAGGAAACGAAAAACTGCAAAAGTTGTTACTTCAGTCATATCTAATTTATGAAGTATATCAAACCTCAATATGTCACACATCTGAAGAACGTCTGTGCCCTTGGAAAAAGGAAAAGCATCATGAACTGGTGCAGTAAAGGAAAAGTATATTGACAAAGTTGAAATATACCAACAAATGGCCAAATCATCTTCGAAAAGTCGAATATGGCTATATTACCTAGAATCGTCGCGATTCCGCGATTCCATTGCAAAAAAACAAAAAACCAACAAGTCTTTTGTGGCATTTTCACATCTGGGTTCGACAGTTTTAAGCAATTCATTTATATTTATATGTGTATATATTGTTCCAAATACTATTATTCCAAATGTCATGATTAATATTATTCCAAATGTTATGATAACGGGTTTCCCCCACAGAGGGGCGGATTTTAAACCGTATACCAGTATTTGCATGCATGCATGCTGGCCCAATAGCCACAAACTATTCTGACTTTTTTCTCTTTATATATGTCTCTCGTGTTGTATATCCCTCTTCCACTTCTATCTCGAGCCAAGTATATAGAATCATTTTTGGTTTGCTTGGTTTCTATGTATTCTCTTTTTTCTGAGTTCCGCAGCTTTTAACAATCATATCTAGTTGAGCTAAATTAGCCCTACAGGACTTGCAATCAAGGCGTTCACCTACCATTCAAAGTACTAACTCAGTCCAACCATAGTTAATAGAAAATAAACATGGTTTGGAAACTCAGCAAACTTCAAAGCGGTTAACAATCGAACTAACATTCATGTTGAAAGGGTACCTGAAGGTGCACAAAACCTTTGTTCTAGCTTTATCAATATTTAAACAGTATGCGGTTGAGCAATTGAACCCAAACGTCGCTATCGCATTTTCTAGTCTTTCCTAATTCCTTCTGCATGTCTTCATTTTCACTCCTCAAACACCTCCACCATCTCTATTTCCATCTATATCTTGATGTGATACTTGGTACCAGGGGCGATACAGGGGGGTGACTGGGGTGACTAGTCACTCCCCAGGATTATACAGCGATACACTAGCAGCTGTTTATACAAATCACAACAGTCACTCGTGTGTAAAACGTGCATAAATTATATTGTATAACAATGCTTATTGATACAGGCCGTAGCTATGGCCTCTCCTTTGCAATAAGATTGGACGTCATGATACGCTAATATCTTGTAAATTTGAAACCCCAATTTTAACACAGTAAGAATCACGACTATATAGACGTATTGTATACAATCTCAATCTGAAATCTGAATATACATAGTAATTTTGGAACATAAATTTATAAAACATATCCCCAAGTCCACGACAATGACGACATGTCCTCCTACATGATGTATGCCTTGTATGGTATGGTGTATTCATATATCCTTCAAAACTCTTTCAAATCCCCCTCAGAATGCAGGAAATGCTTTTCAGAGACTCTAAAATTCAAAATTTTCCGGGGGACTATACCCCCGGACACCCCTGAAAATTTGTCGCACCTTCGGCGCTAACCCTGCCCCCACGTGGTAAATATTGCCTGTTTTTGCCCCCATCCCGCGCGCTCTTGTTAAATATTCTGAAAGAAACAACTGAATACCTTATAGTCACCCCTTGCAAAAATCCTGTATCCGACCCTGGGTACCCAACAGGTCCGTGTAAGTTACAGATCCTAGGTACAGGGCTGATATTAGGTCACGAAAATCTTTTTTTGACTACAAAAAGGAATTATTATACTCCGTGTGCTATACCTACAGAAAAACAAACCCAATTTTGCTTCGTGTGATTTTGCATTTCTCAAATACACTGTTGTCGTAATAAGATTTTCGTAACATAATGAAGTCAGCCTCACATAAACGGCCCCCTAACCCATGATTATGGAGACCGAAAGGCAGATGCTTATAAAGAATAAACGTTTCATTGATTATTTGCTTTGTTAAACATCAGAACTTTGAAGTTGTCTGCCAGGTTCCAGACTCATGACGTCATATGACGTCATATGCAAGAGGCTGCCACATTCTAGATATTTCTACTCTCAGGTCGTAGTACTTATCTTCAGCGATAATCATATACATTTCTTATTTTCCTTAACCAGGATAGTATTTTGACTACGATGTTCAATTACTTTATCTGGTTACGTGTATTGATCCTCCAACGCCTTCTCATGGACTGACGTCATACATCCTACACAATGTAAGGGGGTGTGACATGAGGCCGGCCCGAACCAGCCCGAAGTCAGGCCGGACTGAATTTTGCATTTTCGGTTTTTGGAATTGGCCTTGGGTTCCTATTACGTCAGTTAAAAAGCTTTTTCTTTTCGTAGTCCGAATCGGTTCGAAATAGACTTATGGATTCTGTTTACATGAAAAGCTGACATCAAAATTTCAGTTCGGTCTAGCAGGTGACCTGAGATTAGACCGGCGTGAACTGAATCTCAGGCCGGACTCATGGAAACGATCTACAGTAAAAGTTGAGACTGACTATATTATATGCAAGACGTATTAGCCTCGACCGTACCCAGGCGCTTATGCTTTGCGAGCAGCGTTGCACGAGCAAAATCATGAAGAGGCGCCAGGCAGAAAAGGCATGTATTCAAAATGGCAGAACATTGTCAATTTTCATAATGCAACGCAAACTCCAGAGAGGCGTCGTTTGTAGTTCTTGTGTGCCAACATTTTCCATGCACTGACTGTACGTTGTCACACTCTAATCTCTATACCTTGCGTCCACACGGATTTCAGACCGAGTAGTTTTTCACCAAGGTGATCAGTACAATTGTGTCTTAGCCAAATTGGTGACTTCAGTGTCACCATTGCTCAGCCAGTTCCAGAACTCTTCAGTTTTCAGTTCCTTCATTTTGTTTCTTCAAACTTGTCGCGTATAATGCAAATAAGAGAAATGCTTTGTTTAGCATAATTTATACTAATCAGTTTAGTTTGGCACATGTGAGGTTCGAAGTTAAAGATGCATTCACTGCATGGACTTGGAAATTTCGCCTCGTGTGTCGTGCTTGTCAGTATGTGAATTGATATTGGTCAGAATTTAATCTAATTGTTCTTCAATTTAAAGTGAAAAGGTGGTAAACTGCTGTAAATGTCAGACAGTATTTCGTTATCAAAATTAATCTCGGCAGTTTACCACTTTGATCTGTATCCAAAATGTTCTTTGATTCGCTTGTTTTGACTAGAAATCTACATAATCTATTATCTACAATTTAAAATTCTCAGTTGTAGGGTTTGCATAATACACGTTATGCAACAATAGTATTAATATACCGTTACGTATGAAGAATAGTTCATCGGTATAAGAACGTTGCAGACGTTTTAAAAAAAGTCATTTTTATGAAAAGACACTTTCTGTGGCTTGTCTTCTAGGCATTAGAAAATGTCTCAGTGCTTCTTTGGTTAAATACGTGACTAAACTGAGATCTTGATTATCCCGGTCCGTTTTCAGACCGCACTTTGTAGCTATGATCGAGATCCGAGTAGGAAAGGTCAAAAATGCTTGCTGACATGAATTTAAGAACTTTCATTTAATAAGACGCATGTCTATGCAACAAGAAGTCGTAGCTGTACGTACTCCGCTAGTAAGAGCCTACACTGACTCTGCCAGCCTATAGTGTGTTAATTATAATGATGAGTGAAACAAAACTGGAATGGGGTGAGAATAAAGTATATCTGTTTTTGTTGAACCAAGACTTAGTTCAGAAATGAATTCAGAGTCAAAACATGAGCAGAGTAAATTGATATTTCATCGCTTTCCTAAAAGTACTAATTAGAATTGACGTGTTCACAAAATGAGTAATACATTGCTTGGCACATATGCCAAAGTATGTCGGAATTAAACAGATGGAATGAATGCTATGATGCAGATGGAGCTTTAAGTATATCAATATGCTATCTTGCATTAAGACGTCTTTGTTGTTGAACTGCTAAAGCCTGGCATAATTATTAATTACCTGACATTTATTTGCACCTGATGTAATTCAAGCGCGACCACCGCCGATTAACACCCGATGTAGTCCCGAACATCAGGTTTCTCGATTGTATGCAAAGAAACTTTAGAACGCCAGTCAGGGTGACAAACAACTCGGTAAGTTGAAGACAATATTCAGATTGTGCGTCGTGGAACACAGTGATCTCAAAGATGAATTTCCACTAGGCGTAAAATATCGCGCGCTCGGCTCGACTTCTCACTAGTACAAATTGAATTTACTTTGTTTCATATGGAAACTCACAAGACAAAAGAAAAATATCGAGCGCGTGACATTTTACACCTATAGTGTAAATTCAGGCTGTTTTTCATTACGTCCGCTTTGCCCGCGCGGGCGGAGTTCGCTTTGGAAGTTGAAAATTTCCAACTTTCAAAGCCCGCTCCACCCGCGCGGGAAAAACGCACATATAATGGCAAACGACCTTTAATCCAGCTTTATAGGCTCTCGATTATATCCGTTCAACCGTTCCGGCTCATAAGACAAAGAAAGCGATTAAAAGACATCGCTCGCTTGACAAATATAAAAGTTGAATGGTAATACGTCTTGCATTCATCTGGTTCTCAGACTCGTGAAATTTAAAATGATGAATCGTTCACATGTTTTTGAAGTTGAGCTCAATGGGTTATTTAAGAGTTATAATAGTAAAATACATTATTTTTATGTTCCTCTCTTGCAGACTAATATAAACAAGACAACTGGGTCAGGTGTTCGCTCGGGCTACTGGAAAGCGCAGGTCTCTATAACGCGCGAGCAAAGAGGTGGGAGTGGGCCGAGGAAGATCATCTTGAATTGTCAATTTAAAGTGTCTAGAATTCAGGATGATCCTGATTCCTAGGGGGGATGTTAAACTATTAAAAACGCACATAACAAAAAACCAGTAGGGGTGTTTATTTTTACGTTCCTCTCTTGCAGACTAATATAAATAATATTGAAAGTGAAATGCAATATGAACCATCAGACGTTTAAGTATTAGTAAACTTTCATTTCAAGAATAAACAAGTTATAGATATTATACAAACACGATTTTCAGTTCTGAGCTTTCAATCATTTTTACTAATTGACAGCAAGTAGATCCAACACTCCGCAAAACTCTTAGCGGCCAAACTTACTGTATATGGAAATGATAGCGAGCCGGCAGAAAGCAAGGCGCAAACATTGTACAGTATATCACTTATCAAATTCACACATCTAATTGTTCAGGTTTATCAACAATCTTTAAGATATAAGCTGTTTAAGCTGCATGAGAAAATCGATCGGAGAGTTTATGTAAATCAGGATGTACCCGATTTTATACAACATCTGTCATCTGATTAAACATACATTTCTGTTGAATTTTCTCCATGAACTATATAATAGTAAATTGGATAAAGGGATTTACAATTTTTGTTCGCTCAATCATGACGACAAGTTAAGATTCATAATATAAATAAGTTTTGTGGTGTTTCCACAAAACGTATTTATATTACTTTATCGCCATGAAAACGTTCAAAGAATTAAGTTAAGATTTGCGGCCGCGAGCGCATACTTCCTCTGAGAATGCCAGGAATTAAGGTGGGGATAAAACTAAAAGGGCCACTAAGCTTATTGCGGATGAGGAAAAGAATTTAAGATGTGCATAAATTACATTTTATTATGTAATGCCCAATACCTCTCAAATAATTTAAACAGTTTTTGCTATACATAGTAGTTCAAAAGTGTTCCGGTTTCTCTCTAGTTGAAATATGTGTTTTCACCTCTCATTCATTCAACACCAATTAAACTGTAATATCTTCAGTTTTATGAAAGATTGATAAATAATAATGCCCTCCACCGCAACTTCGCAGCGTACATGTCACGAAACGTTTAAAATCAATCTAAATGTGTTGTACACCGAGTCAAACTAAAACAAAAACTTGTGAGTAGCGCAAAGAAAGGCTGTGTTTTAACATCACAACTTTCACTATACTGGCTTCTGGCTTTGCCAACGGGGTAATAGACCACACAAACCGCACGCATATGCTTTGTAAATTTAATTTAATTCAAATGTAGACGTTATTTAGCGCTAGATGTTAAAGACTAGGGTGTAGGCATTGTTCAAAAAACTCACACGACTACAAAAGTCGATATGTTTGTACGTCTATGAAATATTTTGAGGCGTACGATATAATCTTGAACGGTGAGAGGCCGCTGGCCAGAGGAAACTTGGTGACTTGGTCCACCACTATTTTAAGCCATTAGTCATCCAGTCATTTTCCTTGAAGCGACGCCAAAGAGGGTTTATAGGATACCGCCAAAAATGAAACCAGGCCAAATTAACGACCTTGATCGTTGTACTGTGGAAATAAATGTTCCGACAGTTGATGTATTTGTAATTTTATCTAGGTATACATCAATGTTAATTAGGTCACCAAATCACCGACTACAGACAAACATAATATTGATGTGTATATTTTAAAGAGAGTGTGTTAGTTTATTTGTTCAGTGTTATGAAATAAAAAATAACAAACAATCGCGGCCATATCATGTGTATATATTAGAAGTACGGTGTATTGTCTTTATAGTTCAATATGTAAAATCACCATCGTCGTAACATGCTGTGCCAAATGACTTTCAAACTACTTTCTTTAATAGATACACCATTTGGTGTTTGGGACGGGCCTTTTAATGCCAGACGTGCATGTTTATTTTAAAATTATATTGAAGTCATAACATTCTTTAGTCCAGATCAATCCCCCCTTCCACAAGCAAGGACATAACATGTGTACTGTATTGGTTGCTGTTATACTGCATGGTTGAAAATAAGACAACCTATATATCCGGTGCACATTGTTATGGTCATAATAATGCCGTAATCTGTTGTTCATAAACTCAACGCCATTTTGTGTCTACAGTATAAACAGGTCGTTGTTTTAATTTAATTTGATCACCGTTAATTCTGTAAAAGTGCTAAATGTTTTACATTTAGAATGCCGTGTCTTGATACATTTAACATGTGACAGTAATTAAAGCCGGCCTCAACCAAGCGGTTGGTCAGTTGCAGAAAACAGTTGAAATACACCACTTTTGTATATCTAGATGGTGTAGTATTTGTATCGGAAAGAAGCCCAATTATAAATATAACATAAAGCTATAAAAAAGATAACGTTGTTTGTGTTTAGACCTCCCAGGTAACCAACTATAAAGAGTCTTTGAAGGAAAGCAATTAACTGGGTAATTGCACTTTTAAAACAACCTGACATCAATTTACGATAATCTCCAAAGCCGTCAACTGATTGGTTGATAGGCTAGCAAGGTAAACAATACGAGTTCTCAAGGGACATTATCTTGATGTTTCATCTAATAGTGCGCATTTTCCGGCACTTATTGACGCAAACGGCGCCAGGCGGGACTTTAAAAGCTTGTGAACAATTCTTCAAGTTTATTAGATATTCACGATAGAATGCAGATCCCATAACAAAATATTCGTAATTCATTTATCAAGCTATATCTGTAAAGGTTTGAAGGAGATACGAGCGTGCTCTGTTCATGTCGCAGGCTGTTGTGAATATTAACTTCACTGGAATGGTCAGTGCCAAGCACGCAACGGAAACTAAACCACACGTTAATACATCAACTGCAGCAGTAGATTGCAGTAACTACGACGGATCAACGTTGTCTCCTTGGAACTCATTTTCTTATTCATCTCCATCTCCGCCGCAAGATATTATATCCGATTACTATCCGTTGAGAGAAAATAAGAAAGTTGCTGTGAATCGACTGGCTTACCATCGCACCTACCATGCTGCAGAGGAACCTCGACAAAGCAAAGTAGTCAAGAGAATGTTTACAAATACACGAGAACGATGGAGGCAGAAAAACGTGAATCACGCATTTGGAGAACTGCGGAAACTATTGCCAACTTATCCGTACGATAAGAAACTCTCTAAAAATGAAATCTTAAGACTTGCTATGAGATATATTCAATTCCTCGACAAACTCTTGCATGATATGGATACCATGGATAATGAATATTTGAGCACGAGATGGGATAAACAATTTCCTTACAGTTCACAATATGGTATAGAATATACACAAACTTCTTCAAATCATAACGCGGCCTATGAATCTTATACGACTCAAGGTCAGTAATAAAACAAGCTGTCGATCGAAGAAGATAAACATAACAAGACAATTGCCATGCTAAAATCTAAACAAGTTGCTCATATCAACCATGTCAGAAAGCTGATAATATTTGCAATGCTTTTGGATGTGATGCATGTAGTCTGTAAATTAGATTAGCACGATAATTGAACATTGAAGTGCAGATCGCGTTCATTAGCCTGCGACGTTTTAAAGTAAAACATGCGTTCTAGACTAGATACCTTTGTAAATATATTAAGACTAACTATTCATTCAGTGTAATATAGTAATAACATAAATGAATATTAACTACAAGACCAGTCGGTCTTTCGTGTTCTACTGCGTTTTTAATCGACAACTCGGCATGCGATTGTTGGCAAGAACTGACAGCAAGCTTTACAATTATGTTCATCAAACTCGATTATAGAAATTTACCCACTTGATATCGCGTGCATCATGTGGCTTTTCGATAAAATCTTTCAAGTATGTCGCACTTGCATGTGAGACTGTGAGAGCGCTTTTCATTTGCAATATACGGCAATATACCATCACTATAACGGTGTTTTATGACAAACTAAGCACAGAAACGACAACAATCAACAGAACTGATAAACTTTTCAATAAGTGGTCAAAAAGTTACGAATATTTAGTCTTTACTTCTGAGTGGAAATGAACTAGTGATATTTGAGAAGAGGATTTAAGCTGATGATTTTTACTTCCTAATCTTTGTGACCATTAAAGTTGAATTGGGTCAAAAATTTCTCGGGCATTCGTGAGCTATTGTTAAGTCAACGAAGGGGAAAAGACATCTCTCCTAGTCCCTCTTTCATTTGGATTTTGGAACGATCGTGGCTACGAAATTACATCAGTGTGGTTAAAAGAATGGCTCAAAATGATTCGGGAGCTTGGTTGATTTTTTGCCCTTGGAGGTTATGCGCACGCATGCGCCGCAGGGGTAAAGTCAATGGGATGGTGGAGTACGTAATTGTTTGTTTGTCTGTTTTTCGCGTGAAGGTCTGGGTACGAAGGAAGGGTTTTGTAAGTGCCTTTATATGAAACGAAATTTCACTTCACGTTTTCAGATCTTTTCAAGATTGTATTTGGAAGAACAAATGAAAAATGATTTTTACATGCCTTTCGAATCTCATCCATCTTGAATCTTGGATTGTTGGCTATGCAATTTGAGTAATGACATCACACGTTATGTGTGGGAGAAAACGGAAAATCAGTCATATCTTCGGATTGTTTTGACTAAATCGAATCAAACGTTGAAAATTTTCCTTGGTGTTTGGTCTGATTATATCTGCAATGTGTGGTTTCGCGTAGTTAAACCAATCCAAAGATGACTGATTTCCCGTTTTCTTCCACATACAACGTGTGACGTCATATAATAACTCAAGAATGGGATAAGACTAATTTGAAAGGCATGTAAAAACCATTTTTCATTATCTTAGACACGTCCGTCCGTCCGTCCGTCCGTCCGTCCGTCCGTTCGTTCGTTCGTTCGTTCGTTCGTTCGTTCGTTCGTTCGTTCGTTCGTTCGTTCGTTCGTTCGTTCGTTCGTTCGTTCGTTCGTTCGTTCGTTCGTTCGTTCGTTCGTTCGTTCGTTCGCTCGTTCCTTTTAGCACTGTGTCTGATTCTCTACTTCATTCCACATGGAAAGTCAGAAAACAAAAAAAAAGATGAAAGATTGACAGAAAGCACTGTATCAGAAATCTGCATTTACTGATATCACTTGTTAGTGGCGCCTTAGGGAGCAAATGGAAGGCGCAGTTTAAAAAAAGAAGGCACATCGGAACACTTTCTGTTGTAAGAGAGGACGGGAGAAAAGAGAGTGACTTTCTGTTGCAAAAGGGATGCTTTACAAAAAAGTTGAGGACACACACCGCGGTTCCTATATACACGGTAAGTTACAGATATGAGTGAAGAATGTGAAGTTCTTATATTAACAACCAACTGAGACCAGTTGAAAACAAATGCAACTAGAACTACGTTTGGGGGCTCTCGAAAATAGAAGGTTTTTCAGCATCTTGCAAGTATATAGGGCTAGCTACTCGTAATGCTGATCATAATGCTAATCATGATACTGATCATAATATAACCGAGCCATTAATAATCTAGCATTGTCAATTGCCCTATGTGCAAGATGGTGGTGAAACAACAAATCAAAATAAGGTACATAACAAGTGAGAGAAGAACAGAACTGTCGCCCCTCCCAAAAAAAAAAAAACCACAACAAAAAAGCACACAACAAAAACAACAAATAAAAAAGCAGTAAAATACTTAATAAATAGCAAGTACAAAACAATAAAGTATAGTACATCTTAACTTAATCTAAAGTAATAATGCTTGTGAGTTGTGGGTGGTCAGGACATTTACAATATTTCTGATTAAGTAGTCACTTATGTTGAACCCGATCATAAATAGGTATTATAGGTTATCAAATACATGTATGTTTTTCAAATCCTTGATTATTGCTGCTTTGACTTATTGGTCAGATAAATGTCTGTCTGTCTGTCTGTCTGTCTGTCTGTCTGTCTGTCGGTCGGTCGGTCGGTCGGTCGGTCGGTCGGTCGGTCGGTCGGTCGGTCGGTCGGTCGGTCGGTCGGTCGGTCGGTCGGTCGGTCGGTCGGTCGGTCGGTCGGTCGGTCGGTCGGTCGGTCGGTCGGTCGGTCGGTCGGTCGGTCGGTCGGTCGGTCGGTCGGTCGGTCGGTCGGTCGGTCGGTCGGTCGGTCGGTCGGTCGGTCGGTCGGTCGGTCGGTCGGTCGGTCGGTCGGTCGGTCGGTCGGTCGGTCGGTCGGTCGGTCGGTCGGTCGGTCGGTCTGTCTGTCTGTCTGTCTGTCTGTCTGTCTGTCTGTCTGTCTGTCTGTCTGTCTGTCTGTCTGTCTGTCTGTCTTACCATACAATTAAGAAAAAAAGAATCGATATACATAAATTACATATTTCAAACATCTGGCTCAAAATGGTTCTCATACAGTGGCGCACAAAATTCTAAATTTCAATTCGAGGTTTCTATATATAGCCTGCGTGCAGACTCATTATATGTGGAAGATTATTATTTACTGTTGAATTATATACTTTCTAAAATGTATATAGTTCAGTATCCATATTAATATGCAGGTATATTTATATATTACTTGCCTGCATGGGTTAAGTTTAGTGAAATCTGCTTGTTGCTGTCCCTTTTTAACTTAAAGTGTTACAGTATGGGATGTACGGGTAAGAAAGGCCTTGTATTTATCCCTTGTAAAATCGCATCTGAGTAATAATGGTACACAGGTATGGTCACCTAATAACGTCAATCTGATGAAAAAGATCGAGGGATTACAGAGACGTGCTCAGTTCTTAAGGTATCTCATTTGACTTTATTACGTACGTCTAAATAACATATGACGTCAAAAGATTTATTTATTTATTTCGTCACAAGACAATATACATACTAAAAATAGATATGAAAGAAGAAAATAATAATTTTACAGTGATGGGGAATCTACAAGAAAGCAAAATTTGCTTGTTTGGCGTAGATTCCTTTTATAGAAAATAGAACTAGTAAATATACATAAAAATTAACAAACTATGGACAATATATATCCCCTCAAACCCACTACACAACATGTACATCTAAAATTGATGCTGCATAATAAGTCCAAGAAGGTACTTACTGTCATATTTTGCACAGCAATTTTATGATATTACAAAATCGTGTAACAGTACATCAGTAAGATTGTTGTGCGAAATCAGTTTGTAAAACTAAACATTGCAGGCAAATTTCAAGTGATTTCGTTTGTTAAACGTAAAGATATTTTCTAAAACGTCAAAACGTTGAATAAACCTTATGACGTCAGACAGAGATCATCTTATTTGAATATCGCAACTTTAAGTCTGAATGGCTTAAATAAATAGCTTAATTAAATAAATAAATAACTTGTCATTTTGACATTTTGAGTGGTTTATCAACACGTCAACCACACAAACTGACATAAATTCCAGAATTCTAAATACGATTAAACTACTAATCCCAACTCTAACCCTAACCTAATCCTAACCCTAAACCTGTCACAATAATGCATTTTTTGAAGTAAAACAATTGATTTCAATTTTGTATTTCAACTGTTTTCTGATTGGCTATATATTACATTGCAATTAATGATTCGTTCCCATGCTCTTTACTGCGTACATGCGTATAGGTGACTTAAACCAATCAGAAACCTTCCTACTAGTACTATGATCCTATAGGAATGTGACAGCCGACAAGTACTGAAGTACCATGCCGACAACCATACGCAGTAATAACTTCCTCCGTAGCCGTATATGGGAAACTCTATGTCCTCTAAATATGCACATGCATGGCGCATGTGGGTGACTTTTTTTTACCCGCCCCAGAGATCGTGCACGTCAGCAATGTTTTTGGCTGGAATCGGACAAGATGTGTCCGCTCAGTAGTGAATTAAGGAGAGAGCCGACTTGGCAATCTACAGATCCTAGAATCCCCGGTGCCACACATATATAGGCGTATGGGCACAAATTTATGGGGGGGGGGGGGGGGGGGCTAGTGGAGAACATTTTGCCCGACTGAAACGGAAATTGCCCAACTTTTGATATAAAAAAACCCCACTGAGTGCCTGTTGTTCAATATACTTTTTCTCCTACAATACACAGGCATTAAATTGTTTTGATTACTTTTCCTTATTTTCATTCTATTTTAAAATTTTTTTCATATATATATGTTTTGCCCGACTTAGCTTGAAAATTTGCCCGACTTAGCAACATTTCCATTCGTCAGGGGGGGGGGCAGCTGCCCCTCGCCTCGTACGCCTATGGTGCCACAGATCATAGTGACACTAATATGATATGATACTGAAAACAACGCTAAAAATTCACAAAACGTAAAGTGCGCCCCATGAACTATATTTACTAAAATAGATATAAAATAGTATGGTTGTCCATTGCATGTAGTTTGTTACGGAATATTCTGCTTTCTTAAATTCATGTTGTGTGTGGTAGTAAGGGGTAGACAAGAGAGTTGCTGTTCCGTAAGATAGATTTTATTCCGGCAAATGGTAAGCCTGTTGGCCACTTTCGTGTCGTTCTTATATAAAGCTTCTGTGAGTTATGAATCATACATGGGATAACAATATGACAACAACAATCACCAATTTTGAAATCTTTCTATTTACAGAGGCTTGTGGGCAAATTTGTCTGTAATGCACGTTATGCATAATTTATTTTTTTAACTGCGCCCCTCTCCCTAATGGCACCGCCCCTATAAATACGAAGCCAGTCCGACTATGAAACGTACCGGTTTGATACGGATCGAAATTGTATGAAAACATCACACAGTTATAACATGCAAGACTACCCAGTGCAGTGAAAATACCTATATAAAATTAATGCACTATACGCTTTGGTGGTGTCATATTATTCCTTAAATGACTCCTCGTTTCCAAATGCTTTTGACAAGACATCTTGATGATATAAACTGCGCACAACTCAGTAATACTGTACTACTACTGTACTAGATGTGCACTTGGTGACATGTGGACACTTTCGAAACTCTTGTGAACTTGAAGTCGGCTTTGTAATGTCTGCACACAACGGCATATTCTGTCCTTATAAATTCATTCACACAATACCAGCATGCTGTGAACGAGGTCAGAAAAACGAGGTCAGAAAAATGAGGATCCAGGGGGCCTGTGTCCGCTCGATCAAAATATTGCTCGGGTGTATAAGAAAACACATGCAGTTGGCTGCAGATGAAACTAAGGCCTAGGTCAAACGTCGCTCTTCTCATGCGCCGAACCTAATGAAAATGAGCTAAATCCTTTGTTTATGCTGATTTGCATTAGGTTCGGCGCATGAGAAGAGCGACGTTTGACGGTATATGAGGCTGTTTGGTCCAAAGATGGAGGGAGTAAACGTGTCGAGAACCTGGCAGAATAGATCGGACAACTTAGGACATTAGCCAATCAGATTTGTCAAAAAGGAAGATCACGTGGTCCATTCACTTTATTAATATGTGGCAGAGCATCATGACGATCATTTGTCTCGCATATTTTAATTGATGGTTTTGCGAAAATATACCTTCATCGCGCACTACAATATATCCACAGTAATCTCCTTACGTTAAAAAGGCTAATAAAAACACTCGACCTACCAAAGTCCATGCACACTTTCATGTCCGGTCAAACAGATTGATAAAGCCTGCTTCTCATATGTCGCCGATCGTCGCCGACCCATGATTTAGATGCATGTTAAGTAAAAGAATAAAAGCACTGCTTTTCTGCATTGTTCTTTATTACTTAACATGCTGCTGTACTTCCGTTTTAACATGCATCTAAATCACAAATCGCCGACGATCAGCGACATATGAGAACCGATGAGAACCAGGCTTAATAGAAACGTTGAAATGACAATATAAATTAATGAAGAAGATTAACTCATTTCTGTCCGGGGGCTTCCCCAGAGGTGAATAAAATCGTCTGGCGTTAGCCAGAATAAAATACTAAAGACCAATTCGGACAAGAAAGAGTTAAGTTCAAATGAGGTCGAACTACTGCTGTAGAGTAAAGTATCTGACTGCCCCAAGTATCTGACTGCCCCAAGTATCTGACTGCCCCAAGTATCTGACTGCCCCAAGTATCTGACTGCCCCAAGTATTATCTGACTGCCCCAAGTATCTGACTGCCCCAAGTATCTGACTGCCCCAAGTATCTGACTGCCCCAAGTATCTGACTGCCCCAAGTATCTGACTGCCCCAAGTATCTGACTGCCCCAAACCCGAATCGAACCGTCCAAGGGTGGCTCTGGGGCCACACGTGACGAACATTTTACTCCAGAAAAAATACACGAATTGTTAAAAAAATTTCATAAAAGCCATACATTTGTTAGGGGTAAGGTAGTTTTTTTGACAGAATTTCAAAAGCAGTCGGCAGATCTTCAGAAAGTCGGCGGGCCGAGATTTTGAGTTAAACAGCATTTTCCGTTTTCGGAAGTATTGCGTTGCTAAAATCGCAGTAACCCATGCTTGCTGCTATTTTATACACAACCCAGTGAACCGTCCCTCCCCTCCGAAAATGCTGACTGAAAGCGGCGAGAGAACGCGATATGCTAAAGCTACACTGGTACAGCGAAACACGTGTCTGTAGATTGAATATATGTGTCTGTATATATATATATATATATATATATATATATATATATATATATATATATATATATATATATATATCGAAACTGATCGAGGTCAAATTTTTGGACGTCAGGTTCAGGTCCCTAGGCGACCGTTTTGCATGTCAGCTTCCTCTACAACATTTTTATATTTTTGCTGAAAAATACACAGCTTTAGCAAAAAACACAACGAAAAATAAAACTTTAATGATAACACAAGTCAGTTTAGTATTTTAAACATTTCGAGAAGCTTTAAAAAAGGTAGTTTGAAGAAAACAAGGGGACTAAATTATAGACCCTTTTAATAAGTGCAGAGTACGTCATTTTCCACACTTGACGTCATTTTCAGCATTTTGAATACAAATGCTAAGACAATAAACGAAATTGAAAAGAATTATTCAAAAGGAAAATATGAAAAGAAATTGACGTCATAGGGTGAAAATTATGTATTCTACACTTATTAAAAGAGTCTATAGGAAATTTGATTTGAAAACGTCAGTTTATTCAGAACATGAAAATGGACATAATTTTTACCCATTTGAAGCGTGTTTTTGACAGTTTAATGTATCTGGTAAGTTGCAGGCTTTATCTTATACCATGTAGAATAGAATAGAACAGAACAGAACAGAACAGAACAGAACAGAACAGAACAGAACAGAACAGAACAGAACAGAACAGAACAGAACAGAACAGAACAGAACAGAATAGAATAGAATAGAATAGAATAGAATAGAATAGAATAAAACTTTATTTCACGAGGGAAAAAAGACGTATTAACCAAAAAGGTTATCTAACATACGGCCCTCAAAATATGAACAATAATTACAAAATGATCATTATACTAAACAGAATACACTATATGTACATACAGGGAAAAAATAATGTTAAGTAGACTATAATTAAGTAGAAATACATTATTTACAATTCAATAGAAATTTACAGTTTAAGCAAAACAAATCTTCTAGATGGTGAATACAAGTAAGTTTATCAAGAAAGTAATAACGGAGTTTGTTTTTAGTGGTAGTTATTCTTAATATTGTAGGAGCATCAGTATAGTACTTGCTGATGACATGGCGAGTTGCTTATATTTATTGTCTAATGAGTTAAAAAGAATCGAAGCACTGTAGAGAAATGTGCGCTTACCAAAATCAGTACGTGGATAATTAAGGCAGCTTAGGATCATATAAACAGGCTCTATAGTACGAGCATGTTGTTTATTGGCAGATAAAAAAATAAACACAAGTTTAAACTTTAAAGGAATGTGCAGCAAGCCTTTCTATATCCTATGTCAGAAAAGAAATTCGGCTGTTTTGTGGGTATGTTGGTTCTGGACTGTTCTAGGTTTTCACAGTGCAGTGCTCAGTTCGTAAACAAAATTTGCCGTATATGCCCACGTACGTGCCTCGAACTGATGTGCCTGCCATTTTTTGCCTCACTTTTCATGATTGGCAGTCATATTTTTAAATTAAATTCTTGGGTCTCTGAAAAGGTATTTCCTGCATTTTGGGGACTGTGGCTATTACAGTTTGAAATAAACAACTAAATCTACTTTTTACTAATAATGCAAGGCCCCCTGATCTCCAAGGCTAGTGTATGAGACCCTGAGGTGAATTCCCCCCCTCCCCCTTTCTTGGCAGCCTTGTCAAATGGCCTAGAATTCATGATAATCGTGAGTTTTAAAGGAATTGAAACCCAACCCTGATCCTAACCCCACCTCTAAGACCCTAAACCTAATCACAACACTCCAGCAATCCTAAAACAGACCTCCAGTGACCTTAAACCTAACCACAACCCTCTGGAGAGAACTCCTTTCTCTCAGACCCAAACCACAACACCCCTACTGGATCATTAGCTATATGCTCTTCAGATCATTAGCTATTATGCTCTTCATGTGGATCATTACTGGATCATTAGCTATTATGCTCTTCATGTGGGACAGAGAACCACTTACAATTACCAACAATCGCTAATTGAAGGCCATAGGATACTTACTGATTATTGGTATTTCTGGTAGGAATGTTGTCCAGGTAAACTATATAGATTGAGTTCACTGACACAACCTCGTACCAGGTTCTTTGGTTTTCCTCCCTCTGTCTGTGATCTGAACTGTGTTGTACGGTGGCTGCCTCGTTAATCTGTGTCCTTCGTGATTCAGTCACTGACTGTGAGTATAAGGATAATTACTGTAGCCCCCCAGTCATTTCATTCTTTATCCTTCTCAAAATGGTGGGTGGAGCAACTAGAGTACTCAGGAGTGCTTTTTACTCATTCAGTCACTAGACAGGAAAATTTTGCTTTAATTAATTGCCCCATGTGAGCAACACATTTTATTACATTTTAAAAGTCATTTTAACAGTGGTGATTCTGTTTATAATTTCACAGACCATGTTGGCAAGCCACAGTCTTTAATTGGTCAGTGAATAAATTTCAAAACAGGTAGACAACCACTGGCTTAAAGGTTATGGGCAACAAAAACAAAAAATTTCAAAAGTACAAACCAATGACATGAAGATACAATCTAGTGTGTTATTTAGACCCAAAGTATTCCAATAAAACAACTTAATTGCACTTTTAAAATTGCTAATCTGAATCAGTATCTGCCATCTTGGATACATTTTTGATATGCATGTGACATCACAAGCTGGGTAAAGCGAAAACTTTAGTTACCCTTACTTTCACATATATAAGTCTGAAACTCATTTTTGTAGATGATTTTCGTTCTTGATTAAACCACAACACTTTAAAAACATACCACAGAAATTCAGCTGCCAGAAGAATAAGTTTCATCAATGTTTACCCAGCTTGTGACATCAGTTAATTCGGCACGCCAAGTCAGTCCGTCTTACAACAAGATGGTGAATGGCAAGATTGTCTTTTGTCGAAATTAGTGATGTTGTTTGTCACAAGACTAGTTGTTTTGTTTACTTGGATTACCATCGCAAGGCAGTTTGTTAATCAGAAATTTAAAAATGTGTACTTGTAATTTTTGTTGCCCTTACCCTTTAATTGGTGGAAATTAAAATTTCATGTTAAAATTTCATGTTAACTTGGGAGGTGGGGGGGGAAGAGGGGGATCAGCCCCCTCGATATTTTTACAAAATTTTTGTTGTTTTTTGTGTTTTGTTTTGTTTTGTTTTGTTTTGTTTTGTTTTGTTTTGTTTTGTTTTGTTTTGTTTTGTTTTGTTTTGTTTTGTTTTGTTTTGTTTTGTTTTGTTTTGTTTTGTTTTGTTTTGTTTTGTTTTGTTTTGTTTTGTTTTGTTTTGTTTTGTTTTGTTTTGTTTTGTTTTTTTTATTTACCCACGGTAGGTCTTTCAGGATAAAATAAGAATTACAAAAGTATACTGTGCTAATTATAAGGAGGTTACAAAGTTATATACTAATTAACTAACTAAAATATATAAAAAGGAAATGAAGATGCCGTGCAATATGAAAATTAGTCACTCTGAAAAGTGTGGGAACTTATTTGGGTCTTAAAGTTTGCCAGTGAAGGAGCTTGTCTTAGGTGTGATGGTAAGCCATTCCACAGTACCGCTCCACTGTAACTGAAACTTCTTTTATAGTAGTCAGTACGCGGAAGGGGAACTGCTAGCTTGTTTTCTACATTTCTCAAGTTATAAGACGTAATATCCGTTCGATTGATAAATCTAGAGCTCAAATATTCTGGTGTTAGAGCGTTCAGAGCTTTGTACATTAAAATTGATTTATCAACTTTACGCTGGTAATCTAATTTGTTCCATTTCAACGAATGGAAAAGTTCGTTTGTACTAGTATCGTAACTTGAGAACGTAATTATACGCGCAGCACGATTTTGGAGTTTTTGAAGTTTTTGAGAAAGGCCTTTGTTACAGTTTCCCCAAACCACATTACAATAGTTAAAATGAGGTTGTACTAAAGCATTGTAAACAGTTAGGAGTGTTTCACGAGGAACAAAATACCTAATGCGTTTTATTGCACTAATCCCAGATGCAATTTTCTTAGACATCACATTAACGTGGTTTTCCCAGGTCATATTCTGGTCAATTTTTACACCAAGTGATTTAGATACTGAAACTTGTTTCACAGAATTATTGTCAATAATGATGTTTGGGCTTTCTTGGAGATTAGACAATCTCTGTCTAGAGCCAATTAGTAAAAATTCAGTTTTAGTCATATTTAACGTGAGTTTATTTGCTGCAAGCCAAATATGAAGTTTTTCCAAATCAAAATTAACACATTCATTTATTTCGTTTATGTCATTACTAGCGTATGTTATGCTCGTATCGTCAGCATACATTCTTGGCTGTGAATAAGTCAGACAATTAGGTAAATCATTTATACAGGGTGTATAAAAAAAAAGGCTACCCTTAGAAAATATAATTAACATTCTTTTCAAATAACCTATTGTATATTGACAGCCCTGGACACCTCTGAAGTCATGGATGCGTAAAAAACAAATGGTCGTATACACCTGGGAAATTACGATAACTTCTAAACGTATGAAGGAGCATAACTGAAATAAAAATGTTAATTATATTCATATCAGTTCGATTATTCATATCAGTTCGACCACAGGGCTGTCAATATACAATAGGTTATTTGAAAAGAATGTTAATTATATTTTCTAAGGGTAGCCTTTTTTTTGATACACCCTGTATACAGGGCGTATCAAAAAAAGGCTACCCTTAGAAAATATAATTAACATTCTTTTCAAATAACCTATTGTATATTGACAGCCCTGTGGTCAGTTGAACCATTTTTAATCGAACTGATATGAATATAATTAACATTTTTATTCAGTTATGCTCCTCCATACGTTTAGAAGTTATCGTAATTTCCCAGGTGTATACGACCAATTTGTTTTTTACGCATCCGTGACTTCAGAGGTGTCCAGGGCTGTCAATATACAATAGGTTATTTGAAAAGAATGTTAATTATATTTTCTAAGGGTAGCCTTTTTTTTGATACACCCTGTATAGTAAAAACAATAGTGGGCCTAGGATAGTCCCCTGAGGCACTCCACTCCTAACCAAAGTCTTATAGACGACTTCCAACTATTTACAATGCATGTCTGCGTACGGTTCTTTAAATATGAGTTAAACCAGTTCATAGTATGACCGGTTATTCCATAAAATTCAAGTTTTGAAAGCAGTATGGCGTGGTCTACCGTGTCAAAGGCCTTTTTCAGATCTAGGAATACAACTGCATTAATATTGCCACGATCAATGTTTAACGACCAACTATCAGTCGCCCCCAGTAGCGCAGTTACGGTAGAATGAATTGAACGAAATCCAGATTGATGATTTGATAATAATTTGTTATCGATCAAATATTTATAAACTTGGTCATAAACTATTCGCTCAAATACTTTTGCCACTACTGGAATGATCGATATCGGCCGATAGTTAGTCATGTCACTGCGCTTTCCGTATTTCTTATAAAGTGGAGTAACTCTGACGTTCTTCCACTCATCAGGGAAAATCCCAGTTATTATTGACTGGTTAAATAAACAGGTCAGTGAATCAGAAATTAGGTTGGGGCACTCTCTAAAAGAAGTTTAGCAGAGATATTATCCAGACCGGTTACTTTCGACTTACAAAGTTTGGATAACAATGAAAGAACAGATAATCGGTCTGTTACTTCAAATGAAAAGCGATTGTCGGTATTATGCAAGTAATCTTTATAGCAAGCATCAACTTCGCTAATATTTTTAGCGAGTTCTGGTCCGATTTCTGCAAAGTATTGATTGAACTTATCAGCAACGTCAGTCGGATTATTTAGTGCTGTACCACCAACATCAATTTCGTTTATCACTGACTTGTTGTCTTTGCGTGACATTACTTCATTAATAGTTTGCCATGTTTTATGGGGATTGTTTGAATAATGTTCAAAAGCGCTATTATAATAACAACTTTTTGCATTCCTAATTTCAGTATTTACATAATTTCTTGTTTTCTTAAAGTTAGACCAGTCCCAAGAGTCGTTGGATTTTATGGCTTTTATTTTTAAACGGTCTCTGCGATGCATCGATCTTTTAGTTCGGAGTTAATCCAAGGACTCTAGTTCGGACAGGGGCATGCTTATCGCAAAACTTCTAAAAACATGGCCTTCCATTTAAGCCACATTTCATTAGGATTTTCTATATCTCTGAGGTCATTCCAAGGCTGAGCTTGAATATCATTACGAAAATTATTTATATTGAAATTCTTAAAGTGTCTGATGCAGACACTTTTAGTTCCTTTTGACTCAAGAGGCAAAGTAAGTTTGCGATAAGCATAAACCAAGCTATGATCACTGATACTAACATGGGACACTCCACTGCACACAATTTTATCTGAACAATTAGTAAATATGAGGTCGATCAGCGAACTACTAGTACAGGTAATCCGCGTTGGTTCATTAATTAGCTGTTTAAGATTGTAAATATCAGCAATATTTCGAAGCTCATTACCAATTGTGTCGTTGGTTTCAGATAAATAGTTACAATTAATATCACCCAGAATAATATGCTCAATATTTTCTGCGTCTATTTTTCCAATAAGAGCTTCGAAATACTGAAGCAAGTCTGGGGATGAATTGGGTGGTCTGTACCATGTAGTAACAATGAAAGGCTTAGATCTCGCTTTCCTAACTTCAATAGATAAGCTTTCCAAGTGTTTGAAATCTAGATCATTTCTAACAATATAATTTATAGTTGTCCGTACATAAATACAAACTCCACCTCCACTTCTATTTCTATCGCAGCGTATAATAATATAACCTGGAATTTCAACCTCACCATCACTGACGCTCTTCTCTCCAGAGTACATTCGTCACTCGCGTTAATAATTGTCTCCCACTTCGATGAACTGCATGGCATTCATACAGCGTACCTCCAACGTTGCTGGGGCCAAATACAGCTTGAGTTTCCATGGGGTCTCTGCGTTGTGGAGCTGCACAGCTTCATTCAATGTCAGCGCTTCTATGGTTGATTCCACTCGGAAACCACCCAGCTGATCAAACTGTCGCTCCATCTCTGTGAAAACCGCTTTGGCGTCGTTGAGGAACTTCATCGCTTGACGAGTTGTGGACGGTGAGTGAAACTCAAAGCGGTGACAGGCTCGCAAAAAATGAAAGGTGAGGGAATATACCTTCACCTTTAAAATTTTTGTAAGCCTGTCTGGATTAGTAAACTTAAGGTTGAAGGATCCACCATGTCCAGACTCTGGTGAACGTCGTTGATCAAAGGGAGTAAAAAGGAATACTTGCGGTAATTTTATTGACACGGCAATGTCCCAACGGTTGGTGGGGTATCCATGCTCGGTTGCATCGCATCTTAAAAACGAAAGTACTTTTTATTAAACCGGAAGTAAAATTTCACAAACGAGACCGGAAGTGAATTTCCACAAACCGGAAGTGACGTCATCGCCAACAGGAAGTGAACTTCCATAAACTGGAAGTGACAGCATTAACTTACTCTAACCCTAGTTAAAATACTTACTGCAATATATCATGCGGTATTTCCGGGAAGTCGTCAAGGAGTTGCTTCATGCCAAACTTGTAAATGCGAATATATTCCACCTCGGCGTCTCTCAACGCATTGACAAGCGCTTCCATTGGAATTGCCTTCTCCAGGTCGCGGCTCAGGTGTTCAACCCCCTCCTCATCTGCTACAACAATATGTCCTTGCTGCATGATTGCAGCACACAGTTCCGCTTTCAGATCGTCGAACCTGAGCGTCGTAATAATCACGGGATTATATGCGAGGACGATAGAATCATAATTTTCTTCGTGGCGGTACCGCCTGTGTGTGGCCGTTGCTATGGTAACGGTATCCCCCGCAAACAATTTTAAAGTGGGGAGGATGTCGAAGCTCACGTCCAGGTTAATTGTCATGAGATCCACATCGGCCGGGCGATCATTCTCAGTATTGCGCCAATACAATTCACCACAAGGCTCCATCTGAGGAGCTTCAAAAAACACGTCTTGACTGGTTGAAGAGCAGTCTCAAATGAGCTTGTTTGCAGATGGTGTACGTCTTTCTCCTAAGAACTCCGACGTGAAAGAGGAAGTTACCTACCTCGCAGTGCCTTTTATACCCCAGGTGATGACAGGCAGCAGGAAGTAAGGCTCGACCAATAGGAATTAACACGTTATTTCTCTGTGATGACGGTGATTTTTTCTGACACTTACATTAACGAAAAAGTCTTATCTCCACGATATCCATATAATAAGCTTTACCCCGTTGCAAACGGATCAATATTGACGAAGTTACGGCTTTCATTTTGGGGTTAGGGACAATCAGCCATTTTGGTCACGTGACACTATTCGTAACGGTATTTCTCAATGATAGCGTCACTTTTTCTGACTAATATATTAACGAAATAGTCTTATCTCGTCGAGATCTATATAATAAGCTTGTCCCCGTTCCAATAATAAAGAAGTTGAAATCTCGTTTTGGAATTGGGGACGATCAGCTTGACGTTTGGAATTACAAAATATCTCAGGATGACGTCACTTTTTCTGACTATTATATTAACGAAAAGTCTTATCTCCTCGAGATGTAGCTAACGCACTTTTCCCCGATCCAAACGGACCAATAGTTAAGAAGTTCAGTTTTGGAGTTGGGGATAATCTGGTTTGGGTCACGCGACAATGTTTGGAACCACATTTCTCCATGATGACGTTTCTGACTAATATGTTAACAAAATAGTCTTATCTCGTCGAGATCTATATAATAAGCTTATCCCCGTTCCAAACGGACCAATAATAAAGAAGTTGAAATTTCATTTGGAGTTAGGAACGTTCAGGGGCTTAAATATTGAACACGTCATAACCGGAATTGACGTCACTATTCCTGACTAACGTATTAGCGAAAGTTGCTCAGCTCCTCGACTTACATAAGAAAAGTTTCATCCCCAGTCCCCAATTTACAAAGATCCAAAATTCGGCCAGACCCTCTAAAAACCCTAACCCTAACCCTAACCCTAACCAACCTTCAGGTGAGATGCGTCCAGTAGCGTATGCAAGCAGATCTATGACCAACACCGAATTCAAATACGTCCAAATGGAGAAAGAAACATTAGCAACTACGTGGGCATTGGTCAGACTATCTCATATAGGCATGAAGTTCACATGCAGTTGAAACCTACCACAAGCTACTTGTTCCCCTGTTCTCAACTAAACTGATAGACGAGCCTCCAATACGAATCCAATGCTTTAGAATGAGGTTAATACGATTTCACCATCAAGCATGTTCCAGGCAAGGAGATCTACACCGCAGACACATTGTCGCTTTTTCCCCGTGATAAAGAAGTATCGGAGATCACAAGGCAAGACAACGACCTGTATGAAGAAGCAGACTGCTATATGTGAAGGCTGCCTTCTTCTACACTTATCAGCATCAGACCAGAGACTCGAAGAAATACGATGTGAGATAAAGGACGACACGCTCAAATTAGTCATGCACTACGTGCAACACGGGAGACTAGGAGCCAGTAGTACAGGTTCGAACATGTAAATCTCTTCATACATGAAGGCTTACTAATGCAAGAGGACAACGTCTTGTCGTCCCTTTAAAACTCAGACTGGACATTTTAAGATACCTGCATGACGAGCACCAGGGTGTCACATTGACACAAAACAAAGCAACATCGTTCGTCTGGTGCTTGGTGCAGAGGATTGCAGGATGGTCCACAACTGCGTCATGTGCGAGAAGTATCGCAAGGAATATTTAGAGGCTATGAAAAGAACAGAATTCCCAGACTGGCCTATGAAGGAAAATCGATCCTACCTTTTCGGTGTGAGACGTACAAATCTACACATGCAGTGACAAGAATGTTACGGCAGCAGACACCGTAGCGAAAATAAAGAATGCCTTCAGATCAGCCAACATGGAATCCCCGACATCCTTATTACCATCTATAAATACCGTCTTGGTAAAAGTAAAATATTTTCGTTCAATTTAATTAAACTGGCATATAATGAAGTGAATCCCCGATGTAACAAAAAAAATACTGGGAACTAACGGTTTTGTACGCTAGTGCACACTAAAGTAATTGTGAGTTCATGTGATACATGCACGGTTCAACCTGGGTTCAACTCGTTCCCAGGTCAGAACACAGAGTCCTATTGAGCTCGATGGTTAGAGTCTGGCCAGCATTCGGAAGATTGCGAGTCCTATTCCTGTCTAGAGTTTTAACATCTATATAACAGCAGCTTGTAATTAGTAGATTTTCGATTACACCCGCAGCGAGAATTTGTGGTAACACCACGTTTATAATTTATTGCTGAACTTTCGTAAAGTTGACTCAGCCTTCGTCAGAGCCTACATCTGTTGGCTCTGTCATATAAACAAAACAATTGAACCAAAATCACGCAAAATCCGCGGAGTTATATTATATAGTACTTATTCTCGGTTTTCATCTGAGGTCGCGGCAGCCATATTGGTGCACAGAAACAATGAAATGGCGGCCATATTGGTGCACAATCCTTATCCTATGGGAATTTAACTCTATTCTTATTCAAACATTTCGTATTGTTTCACCACCCCCAACAAGGCCACCGATCACGTGAGTGAAAACGATTCATAGTACGAAGAACTTACATGATTATATAGTTTAAGGTGCTGCTACCGCAATAATATACAAATTTTCACAAGGTAAAAAAAGGGATGTTCCATTCAACGAAGTGCATGACAGTCGAGTTAAGAGACATTTTCGTTTCTCGCCGAATGAAAATATACTTACTATTGTACGATCGAAAACATTTTTTGTCTTATATAACACCATTCGTTATTGATTTAATAAAGTTTTAGAACATTTTGTAAAGTTTTAAAACAGTTGTATTTAATCAGACTGAGTTCAGTGCAATGAAACAGAACGTAACCGACTACGGTGAATGACGTAGACAGGGCTATTCAATACACGTAATCAATAATCTGCCAATCAAGTAACGATAATTTAGTAAAGTGTTATACAGTGTGTATAAAAAACCCCGAAACCCTTAGAAAATGAATTAGTATTCTGTTCAAACAACCCATTGTAGTAGTTTGAAAGTCCTAAACACCTCTGAGCCACGGATGCGTAAAAACACGGTCTTATACACCTGGGAAATTAAGATAACTTGAAGGGTATGCATGGTGAAAGTATTTAAATGCTTTTTCTGTTCCTTGTGCTGATTAGCTTTTAGGGCTTTCAAACTACTACAATAGGTTGTTTTAAAAGAATACTAATTCATTTTCCCTTAGAAAATGGTTTTTTTTATACACACTGTACAATACGTTCTAATTGGTTCTAACAAGGTGCATTTTTAATGAATTTTGTTACCAACTTCTAAATAGTGAAACCTCTCAAAAAGCATATTGCTGAGGCGGATAAAACAGCTGACGTAGTAATGGCGTATCTGGTTGGTAATAGATTATAAAAGATGCAATGGTGTTGAAAAAATAGTGCAAATATTAGGGGTAATGTTTTAACAAAAACGGCATCTGTTTAAGATATCATAAATAAATTCGAAAATCAACTGTGACTTATTTGTTTGTTCTGAAACACGAAACTTCACATAAAAACACAATACACTTTAATAATCCTTAAAGTAAAGCGAAGTGCTTGAGACATTTATTTGTAGTATCTGCCTGTTGTTCTAACTCTTTCTTGTCCGAATTGGTCTTTAGTATTTTATTCTGGCTAACGCCAGACGATTTTACTCACCTCTGGGGAAGCCCTCGGACAGGAATGAGTTAAGCAGCTCTGAGTGAAGTAGTTTACTCTTGTAAGCTGTACTATTTAAAAAAATATCATATTTTTCATCAGTCTTTCACCTATTCAGGACAGCAGGCTGAGGTTTTACCACAAATTCTCGTTTCTATTACAAATTGTCAGCGTGCAAACATTCAAAGAATTAAAGTATTTCTGTCAGCAAACGCCGTATAAATATCTTATATATATTACATACGTTTTCACCCGACTGCGTTTCTTATTCTATCATTAATACAGACAGAATGCAACATTATATTCAGGCAACTGTATGAGACTGCGACCGCTGCCAAACGTTTGCGCATGCGTGAATTCGCTGAGTAAACATTGCAAGAGAAGTGGGAACTAGCCGTGGCGACAACAACCAGACAGTGAAGACTAAGTAAGACTCGACTATTCATTTGCGTTTTTAAAAAAGGGTAAAGGAAATTACGAAGGGGTAAATTCCGAATATGTTACAATATTGACAAGGAAGCCATGCACAAATTACCTACCTTATCTTTTTGGTAGTAAGCTTATAATCTTAACTTTTGTGTCGATCTCTCGGACCAGTCCAAATATTTCATTGTTTTCCCGCTCTTTTCCCGAGGACGAGCTCGGACGTCGCACATGCGCATTACTTTACTATAGCTAGATTTTATAGAGAGTTAAGGGGCTGCATGTTCACAGGAGTCGGGTTAGACCGTTGGGCTCACGTTGTGGTCTTGAAAACTTTACAAAGAAGAATTGGTTTGGCCGTTTGACTGCAAACGAATCCTAACGTTAATTCAAATCTCCTTTTTCGGCCAAGGACTGAAGAATTTCGTCGGTTAACCGCCTCATGTAAACAGCGCAGGAATGACTTGTAACGTCAAAGTAGTTATGTATACCTAGTTATAACCTAAACTTGATAGGTCTTCTGAGGATCCAAAAGTTTAAAATTAGACCAAAGAAGCAGACCAACACAACCTTGGTCTATAAATTAGACGAGACTATCTCTTCCAAAATTTGAGAAGCCATGCATGCAGCCAATTTGAAGTTCATGCAACATTGCTACGAAATAATGTCAGAAAACAATGTACTTTAATCATAAAATTTTTGTAAAAACAAATGTTTAGGCTGCCAATGGCAATGTACAGACAAATAAAATTAATGTTAAATAATACTCTTGCAATTATCTTTTGAAGTGATGTTACTGCAACGGTAATTTTTTGACGCAACATATTGCCGTAATAAAAGATATGGTTAAAATAGCATGTTATATAATACACCATTCAAAAATGATCATAAAAGAAAACCTGAAAAATCCAATAATGCATGTTTAATGAGTGTGCTATAGAGAGACATGCTTGCCGTTTTCGATAAATTTCTTAAGGAATTTTACACCGCGTGTACTATGCATGGTTCATTGTTCAATGAACTCGCAATTCGTGATTTATGACGCACTAAACACTATTTCCTCGTTTCTTTCTACACGCGTAAAAATCTCGCAAGTTGTTACAGCATTGTTGCCTGTACAATGCTGTAACAACTTGCAGCAATGCCGTAACAACTTGCAACAATGCTGTAACAACTTGCAACAATGCTGTAACAACTTGCAACAATGCTGTGTAACAATGCTGTAACAAGTTGCAACAATGCTGTAACAACTTGCAACAATGCTGTAACAACTTGCAACAATGCTGTAACAACTTGCAACAATGCTGTAACAACTTGCAACAATGCTGTAACAACTTGTAACAATGCTGTAACAACTTGTAACAATGCTGTAACAACTTGCAACAATGCTGTAACAACTTGCAACAATGCTGTAACAACTTGCAACAATGCTGTAACAACTTGCAACAATGCTGTAACAACTTGCAACAATGCTGTAACAACTTGCAACAATGCTGTAACAACTTGCAACAATGCTGTAACAACTTGCAACAATGCTGTAACAACTTGCAACAATGCTGTAACAACTTGCAACAATGCTGTAACAACTTGTTGACATATGTGAACAACACTGATAAATGAACAACAATGTTCATCATTGTTTCAACAAGTTGTTACAGCTTGATGAAACAACAACCGTTGTTCACGCATGTTGCAACAACTGAAGAACGTGTTGGTACATCAACCATGTTCACCATTGTTGTAACATTGTTGTTCATCGTTGTTATTTCGTCATGCTGTTACAGCATGTTGTATCATGTGCGAACAACGTTGTTGGCTATAAAAATGTGCTGTTGGAACAACTTGTTCATGACTGTTGATTTATTCTTGAACAAGTTGCTCGAACCATAAGTGAACAACTTGTTGACAACTTGTTCACGGCGAGCAGCACAACATTGTTCACGGCGAGCAGCACAACACTGTTCACGCCTGTTGACAACCGTGAACAAGTTGTGAGTTTTTACGCGTGTACCTGCATGACAACATACAATATCATTCTAGTGTGAAATGTCTACTCCACGGTTATAATCACACCCACCAAGAGCAATTCTAGGACCATGGTCAAAAAATATTTGGGGCCCCTACTCCGCTTCATGTTTGTCTTATTTTATCAAACCATAAACTAGGCACCCATGGTAGTCAACTGAAAAGGCTATAGAGAACCCCAAAGCAATAATAAAGCCATAAAGAATCCAATGCATGCAGTTACATTAAAAATGGGTTCCTTTTGGCCATGGGACCCTGGTTAATAACCAGGCTGACTCCCCTTCTTGTAATAAACCAAATTTCTACTAAACAAAAAAAGGTCGCTATCGAGTGACTTGTTTTGTTTTGTTTTGTTTCGTTTCGTTTCGTTTCGTTTCGTTTCGTTTCGTTTCGTTTCGTTTCGTTTTGTTTTACTAGCCCTCGGCTGAAACTAAAAATCAACACAATTTTTACAAAACAATAACGTATATCAACATTCCTCGATCAAGATTTTTTTATCTTATAGTTTTAGTTATTAAAACACCTGCGCTAAAGTGCACTAGATCACGTTTAAAACTTTAAGACTATAAAAGAAAAAGTCTCGTTCCTTATATCAAAGTATAGCGAAAATATAGCGAGAAAACGTTTTAACGACATGTAACATAGAAATTAACATATAAACACGGTATTTAAATGTCGAAAAATGCTTTTTGTTTATCAATCAATCACTGATTTAGTGTTAACGTGTAGTGTCCTCAGGTATATTGCTTGTTGATGAACTATGACTATCGAATTCTTGAAGAACTTTGTCCAATAGATTTATATACCGAACAGCTAGTCGTAGAATCTGACACTTTGAAAGCTTTTTATCTGGTGGATACGTAGGTAAGATGTCTCGTAGTTTTCCAAAAGCAACGTTCACATTATCCTGTCGAACACGTTCTCGTCTTTTCGTTGTCTTACTACAATCTTTGTTTGGAATGCAAGTTAATTTTCCCAGCTGTTGTAAATCCTTACTATCCTCAGCCATATTTTCTTCAGGTTTTGGTGAAAACTGGTTAGTTGGGTTAAGATGGTCACAACCTGTATTCTGGCGGCACTTGGTTTGTGACAAAGGTTGTAAATTATTGCGATAAAGACTCCAATCTGTTAAGGCATCGACACCATAAGCCGCAACGCTCATTTCCTTTCACTTCGTTACTTCCTTCTCGTCAGTTTGAAAAGCTCTCCGCAGAACTAGACAAAAATTGGTGGAGTTGAAAAACTGAAGAAGAATTAATAACTCCTACGCCAGCATAAGATGAAGTTCGATTAAGATGACTCCGGAACAAGCTAAGCTGTTCCAAATCCAATATATATGATCACTATCAAGTGGCCTTACTTTTAAAGACTATCAATCCTGTACTGATACAGATCTAATGGATTATTGCATCGACGCCGCTTATCAACAAAATCTTTCAACCTGCTCATCAGTTTATCCTCATTCATGTTTCTTTTGGCTTTTAAGTAATATGGGTGGTCTGGCAAATTACAAGGGCCAAACCCTTCTAGTTTACACTGTATAGCTACATCAAAATTTATTGCTTATACCAGGATTTTTAAGAGAGCTATATTATACTTTCTGTAAAGCCAACGTCATGGGCATCTGCACGAAGATTTATTACTTGTAGTTGTACATTAGTGCGGCATCCTCAGGGCATGGTACATATTGTACATATTCTAGAGAAACGACGTCAATACTGTACTTGAAGTCATGAAGTGCAATGCAGTAGAGAAAACATATGCCATAATTGTCGCGGTTTAGCTATAACAAGTGCAAATGTCTAACAGTAAATTTGCAGAATAAACTACTCAACCAGACCCTGTCAGTCTAAAAGGCGGTGCAGTGCCTGGTGACTCCATACCAACAAATGAGTAACGAACGAACGAACAAACTCACAAGAAAAATATAAAGCGATGCTAACTCGTGACGGCAATATACGACATGAAAAATAGCCACAATAATTTCCAGCCCACGCAAATCAGCGCCAGCGGTTCCTCTTTATTACGTCTGAACTACGAATATAATGAGAACACTTAATGGGAGTATATTTTCATTGCAAATATTTAATTTACAAAGTCAACAAGGTCTTTATAGCAGTTTAACACTTTGTTTTAAAAAATATGCTCAAATTCAATCGCAAATGAACCAAGTTTGATAAAATTAACACCAAATTGCTTCACATAACGAGTTCTTTCAGATAAGCCCAATTTGCAAAGACAAAATGCAACCGTCCAAGAGAGCTAGGTCTGCCAAGGCCGTAGGAAGATGTTTCAGGTTGGGGGGGTTGTCGAGCGCCGAAGGCGTGAGAACCCTCTAGGCGGGTCAGGGGGCATGCCCCTCGGAAAATTTTTGATTTTCTCATTCTCTGAAACGCGATTTCCTGCATTTTGAGGTCGGATATGCCTCTGCACCATGCGTCTGTGCTAACTGGCAGAAGAAAACTCGTGCTTTGATGTCGAATTTTTAGGGGGGCTCAGCCCCCTACTTCCGGCAAATAGGGGGCGCCAGCCCCCCCCCCCCCCCCGCTTCCTACGATCATGGGTCCGCAGTGTTCGAACGATATGGATTAGTTTTATGTTGGATTAGGGAAGAATTATGAAACAAAACCCAAAGCATGTGCTAGAGAAGAACCTACAAAAGCTATTATTATATGACTTGAGTGGGAACTGAAACAGTAAGACTAAAAATTCGCGCAACAGCAAATTAACTGCGATATTATACGATTCCATGGAATCATGGGAGCGGCCGGCGTATGTATGGTATGAAATGAACAAGCAATCGAAAATCCTCGTACCCAGGCTGCCTCCCAGAGTCTTTTCTCCGCTACTAATAAGTGTTATACAGTATATAGTTCTGAGCACCGTTCAACTAAATTAATTATGCTTTCGGTGAAAAAAATAAACAAACAAACAAACAAACAAACAAACAAACAAACAAACAAACAAACAAACAAACAAACAAACAAACAAACAAACAAACAAACAAGCAAGCAAGCAAGCAAGCAAGCAAGCAAGCAAGCAAAGCAAACAAACAAACAAACAAACAAACAAACAAACAAACAAACAAACAAACAAACAAACAAACAAACAAACAAACAAACAAACAAACAAACAAACAAACAAACAAACAAACAAACAAACAAACAAACAAACAAACAAACAAACAAACAAACAAACAAACAAACAAACAAACAAACAAACAAACAAACAACTGGTAGACATGCAACAAAATTAATTGTGTGTATTAACTTAACTAAACTAATTTTATTTATATTGGATAACACTATATCAGTCGTATCTAATTCGTTCTCCCTAAAGGTTCAGTAAGGACCACCCCTTATTGGTTCATGGTTACTACAGGAGGAAACCAGAGTTTTCCTGAAAGAAACCTGTGGTGTTTGGTAGAGTCAACTGGAAGTACTAGGTACAAGGCACTTGCACTGACACTCATTCCAAAACCCCATGCATGACAAGCTTTAAATCTTGGATATTGTATACAATTGTATTCAAAAGAATACATGCTAGTGTTTGTTGCTTAACCTAGCTACCGTGTACGACTGTGAGCTTGTGACTGTTTCAGACAGTGAAACTGAGATTGTAGACCATGCATCTGCACCACAATCACAAATCGTAGATCATAATAATCTTAACCTATTGCTGCCAATATAGGATGCCTGTCTAAGGTTCTCCCTTTGACGAGTAAAATCATCTGGTGTTAGCCAGAGAAAAATAATAACAATATATTCGTTTTTGGTCAGTTCAGGCAGGAATGGGTTAACCCTTTATAGCCCATTGGCCACCTTTAGTATTTTACTCTGGCTAACGCCAGACGATTTTACTTGTCAACTGGAAACCTCCTGGGCTATAAAGGGTTAATGACTGTAATAGGTCAAGTCTTGGGGCGCTGTAGACAGTCACCAATAACTAGTATATGTAACTTAAAATTATCATGGTGGCCCAGCGCAGTACACACAAGCTACCATAACAATCAGTTAGTGCAGTGCAGTGCAGTGCAGTGCAGTGCAGTGCAGTGCAGTGCAGTGCAGTGCAGTGCAGTGCAGTGCAGTGCAGTGCAGTGCAGTGCAGTGCAGTGCAGTGCAGTGCAGTGCAGTGCAGTATAGTATAGTATAGTATAGTATAGTATAGTATAGTATAGTATAGTATAGTATAGTATAGTATAGTATAGTATAAGACATAATTATTATAGTGAACTTGATACCGTAGAATCCCGCTTATAAGCCCTGGGCTTATACTATAACCGAGGGGGCTTATAACCGGGGGTTTATAACCGGAGGCTTGTAAGTGGTATAGAAAAAACGTTTCAAAACGCAATAGACAAACTATGTTGGCACTTCATTGCTCAACGTTTTGCTTAATATCGCAAGTGCAAAAACAGTAATTATTTTTACTATAAAAGGTGCTAATGGGAAGGTGGGTTTATATCCGGGAGGGCTTATAACCGGAAGGTATTTCCTGTTACCAAACAGATGGGCCTATAACTGGGGGCTTATAACCGGGGGACTTATAAGCGGGATTCTACGGTATGTCAAGAGAAATGCACCAGCAGCACACTGAATACTATACAATTACTAATATAAGTTAATTATAATGATGACAGATATGTAAAGACAAGTAGTATACACGCGGCTTCTACAATCATAATAATCTCAATGACTATAAGATATGTTAAGTTTTAGATAAACTAGTAGTACATATTCTTTGAATGTTTGAATGCATGGTAACAAATGAAGTCAACAGGTCGAAAGCTAAGCAATAAATAATAAATGTGGTATTACCACAAATTCTCGTTTGTATTACGAGTAGCACATATATATCACAATCACTGTTATAAATTATTATCTCAATGACTTTAAGATATGTTAAGTTTTAGATAAACGAGGAGCATATATTCTTGGAATGTTTGCATGCATGGTGACAAATTGAGTCAACAGGTTGGAAGCTACACAGCCACCATGCACATCACAAGTCGGGAGTCATAGAGGCTAGCATAATCTAAAATGAGATCATATTCATCATAATAATCTTAATGAATTTACATGTCGAGACTCGTTGGCCACAAGGACATATGTCACATACATTAACAATTAGTTAACAACCACTATACGTACGGTATTAACCTAGCTTCATTTCTTCCACATCAGTACCGGTATCATTAATGGTGTATATTTTTTTGATAAGAGCATTTCACTGCGATGCCGATCACATGGTTACATCTTCGGTGCCCATCTGAGACGCAAAAATGTCTAAAAGTTGTAAAACATGCGCAGTAGATATCCCGGCGACCTATACACGATCCTATACATTTTGTCGTCTCGTATCACTCTGTCCCAACGTTTAACTATAGACAACCATCTATATCTCTCTACTACATCGACATTCACCATCTCTCACCCAATACCAATAATACCATCACCAATACACTTCAGTTTTGATACGAAAACAACATTTGAACCAACAGACTAGACAGGAAGTTTAATACTCATTATCCGACATAATCCTTTTGTAGATTTGAACTAGATATGAATATTGCGTTTTTCATTTATATTCCAACTAATGTATTAACAATTTTATCAGCACGCGTTGATCCGACACTGAGACGAGCAATTAAAATAGCTAACAGCTAAATACTTTTAACATCTGTCGTTTAAATTAGGAATGTTTCATGTATCTCTCAATACAAACAAAAAGAGGAAACGGTTACTGCCTTTGGCAAGTTCATAAAAGCTGTTTTATTATTTACACCAACAGACTTTTCCACACCGGATTTCCTTTATGTTAAAAAAATTTGTTTCATTTTTCAAGGTCGTGTTAAAACAGTATACGTCAAATGGTTCTGTGTTTAATATAAATTTACGTTTAATACAAGACGCCATGGAGAGGTGTTGTCATGCCACCTTAATATATATGATCTCAAACGTCGTCTGTATACAAATATATACATGTCATAAGAAGAAAATGTTCCACATGCATATATATAGACCCTCTCATCCTTCTTTTCGATATTAAATTAAGTTATTTTCAAGACTTTGTACATTACTTGTTTATTCTTGTAATACAACTAGCTCGAAAGGCAATGTCGGCATCATATATATCTTAAGTAAGATAGTGAGATAACTGAGTAATCCATTATTGAACTCATTGAACATGAGATTGTAGTTGATTAAAATGTTAAATAAAATCTCAGATTTACAAAATTGTTCTGAATAAAGAACAAAAACTCGCATGTGAAAATTCATTTAGGTATCTATAACAATGAACAATATACAAATTACTTTTTACCACAGATAGTAACTAGCCGAATATCGATCTGAGTAATTAGTGAATAATGCTTGCTGTAATAACTGTGCTATTTTGGGCTGTGTATAACTGCTGAAATAAACATGTTTCATTTCAATTCATACATAAAACCATGTAGTTTTTCTAAGGTTTGCAACGACTCACGCCTCGCGGCTTTTTAAAACAAAAACAAATGGTTTTTAGCAATTTCATCCCAAACGTAATTTCACACTGTTGACGTTGTGCTCCATTGACAACGCAGGAGAAACATCTAAGAATACGACATCTTAATACGGTTAGTGTACGTCCTAAGTTTTTAACTAACCCGTTGTAGTCTGTGTGAGATAATATATTCATGCACCTGCAGCACAACATTGTTCACGGCAGTTCCGAACAACATTGTTCATGCCTGTTGACAACTTGCAATAGGTTGTGCGTTTTTATGCCTCTATAATTAATTCAACCAAAATCTTAAACTTGCTAAGCGACAATTAAAACCGCTACATTGCAAAACTAGTAGCAATTCCTACAGCAGAAGACAAGTGCAACACTAAACGCATTCCCAGATGGTCAGTGGACAACTGCACTCTAGCTCTATTCACTTCTAAAATAGTTCGTAGTTTATTTGAACTATCGCAATGACACGTGTAACATCACAGAAACGCGAGCTCACAACAGCTGGAATTGAGCCTGAGACAAGACACGCGGCATGATAAGTTTATCGTATCTGAGTCGTAAAAATGTTCCCATATCAAAATACATTATAGTACGTATGGGTATCGGGCGATAATGCTATCGACTGTTACGATTATATGAGAGACAAGCTCTTGGCTCTCCCAGTTTCCCTGACTGAGAACCTGACATATAACTTTTGCAAACTTCACAGTCCCACCGAAACACCCAGTGTCCCTCATTGTCCCACTATTTCCTCTAGATGTAAGCTAACCTTCTCAGTTCTCTCTTCTTGCACATGCGAGTTCCAAGAATGATTGTTTACTATCTTTTCTTTTCTTGCTGACGTCTTTTGCTTTCTTCCCTTCTTCTTTTATTGATGGGATTACGAGGATCAAATATTTCATAAGTGTCTTCGTCACGAATATTAGCGTCTTTTACTTTATGTTCTTGATCTTCAAACACAAGTTTGTGATGCAGCCTGAAATCAGCGCAATAAAACAGAATTAATTAAAACAAATTAGCGGTTCATTTGAATCAGCCATTTGCACGATGACGTGAGATGGCATTGAGTGACTACAACTATACCAGAATGCTTTGCCAGTATTCTAGGGTTTCGCCTAAAAGGGATGACTCAAAAGGACCCGTCCAGTCCTTTCGCGGCTTTTCCAAAATATGTCGTCAAATTTGTTGTTTCCAAATTTGTCGTCAAGTTTCAGTGAGTCTCAAGATTTTAGTAATATTTTCGATACCCTAACCACAACATAAGCCCTAACCCAAATCAGAAATCTGGTCTGCCCCCTAGTTTTTTTGGAAAACATATTTGACGACATATTTTGGAAAAGCTGCGAAAGGACTGGACGGGTCCCTTTGAGTGATCCGTTTTAGCCGAAACCCTAGAATACTGGCAAAGCATTCTGGTCACGTCATCGTGCAATCGCCTATTAAAACAATTTATAAAACAAGTCGCATTTTACGTACGCAGCATGCGATTGTTCAATCACCAATACGCACTTTATGTAAACACGCACTTTATAAGTGGAGTAAAGTAGAGTGGAGGAACGTGTAGTACGATAGGATATGGTAGGGTGTGAATGGGTTAGGTAAAATAGGGTAGGAAAAGGTAGGGCAGGGTGAGGGCCAGGCAGAGTAGGGCAAAGTAGGGTAGGGAGAGGTAGAGGAACGGAAGGAAAATGTTAGGATATTTGAATTTAATAAATTTGTCACAAATTACATAACAGAAGAGTTTATAATAATAATAAATATAAAATATAAAATAATTACAATTGTGACAGGGATATGAAACAGAACTTGCGTCCCAATTGAGATCAAACCTACGATAGGGTACGGTAGAGCAGAGGAAAGTAAGGTACGGTAGAGGAGAAGAAGGTAAGGTACGGTAGAAGAGAGGAAGGTAAGGTACGGTAGAAGAGAGGAAGGTAAGGTACGGTAGAGGAGAGGAAGGTAAGGTAAGGTAGAAGAGAGGAAGGTAAGGTACGGTAGAGCAGAGGAAAGTAAGGTACGGTAGAGCAGAGGAAAGTAAGGTACGGTAGAGGAGAGGAAAGTAAGGTACAGTAGAGCAGAGGAAAGTAAGGTACAGTAGAGCAGAGGAAAGTAAGGTACAGTAGAGCAGAGGAAAGTAAGGTACGGTAGAAGAGAGGAAAGTAAGGTACAGTAGAGCAGAGGAAAGTAAGGTACAGTAGAGCAGAGGAAAGTAAGGTACGGTAGAGCAGGGGAAAGTAAGGTACGGTAGAGCAGGGGAAAGTAAGGTACAGTAGAGCAGAGGAAAGTAAGGTACGGTAGAGCAGGGGAAAGTAAGGTACAGTAGAGCAGAGGAAACTAAGGCACGGTAGAGCAGGGGAAAGTAAGGTACAGTAGAGCAGGGGAAAGTAAGGTACAGTAGAGCAGAGGAAAGTAAGGTACAGTAGAGCAGAGGAAAGTAAGGTACCGTAGAGCAGAGGAAAGTAAGGTACAGTAGAGCAGAGGAAAGTAAGGTACGGTAGAGCAGAGGAAAGTAAGGTACGGTAGAGCAGAGGAAAGTAAGGTACAGTAGAGCAGAGGAAAGTAAGGTACCGTAGAGCAGAGGAAAGTAAGGTACAGTAGAGCAGAGGAAAGTAAGGTACGGTAGAGCAGAGGAAAGTAAGGTACAGTAGAGCAGAGGAAAGTAAGGTACAGTAGAGCAGAGGAAAGTAAGGTACAGTAGAGCAGAGGAAAGTAAGGTACGGTAGAGCAGAGGAAAGTAAGGTACGGTAGAGCAGAGGAAAGTAAGGTACCGTAGAGCAGAGGAAAGTAAGGTACAGTAGAGCAGGGGAAAGTAAGGTACGGTAGAGCAGAGGAAAGTAAGGTACGGTAGAGCAGAGGAAAGTAAGGTACCGTAGAGCAGAGGAAAGTAAGGTACAGTAGAGCAGGGGAAAGTAAGGTACAGTAGAGCAGGGGAAAGTAAGGTACAGTAGAGCAGAGGAAAGTAAGGTACGGTAGAGCAGAGAAAAGTAAGGTACAGTAGAGCAGAGGAAAGTAAGGTACGGTAGAAGAGAGGAAAGTAAGGTACGGTAGAAGAGAGGAAGGTAAGGTACGGTAGAAGAGAGGAAGGTAAGGTACGGTAGAGCAGAGGAAAGTAAGGTACGGTAGAAGAGAGGAAAGTAAGGTACGGTAGAAGAGAGGAAGGTAAGGTACGGTAGAAGAGAGGAAAGTAAGGTACGGTAGAAGAGAGGAAAGTAAGGTACGGTAGAGCAGGGGAAAGTAAGGTACGGTAGAGCAGAGGAAAGTAAGGTACGGTAGAGCAGAGGAAAGTAAGGTACCGTAGAGCAGAGGAAAGTAAGGCCTAGGTCAAACGTCGCTCTTCTCATGCGCCGAATCAAATAGATGTATTAAATGCTACAGAAGAGCGACGTTTGATTCAGTTAAGTGCAGCAGAATGGATTAAGTGCGGCAGAGCTCACTTGGAGCGGCAGGACCTGTCGCATAATGCGACACTGGAGCGACGCCAAGTCAAACGTCGCTCTTCTCATGCGCCGAACTAAATGCATAAATTATTTTAATTTATTTTTGCCCTAAAATTCGGGCTGGACATGCGCAGAATGCAGATACTTGGCGCCAGTTGGCGGTAGCTGTTGTTTTATACTATGGACGGCTGTTTGGAGGACGAATGCATCAGTTGTTTAAGGGAAACAAAATACATATGCATCTTATGTTCAATTCCTGTCTGCAACGTTTGCTCAATTGCAGAATTAGATGACGAAATTGAAGGATGGGTTGCTGGAAGACGAGTGAGTTATTGTAATGTTTGCTACGACAACAAACCAAACAAGTGTACTGACAGTACTGATATAGCTCCAGATGAGGTCGTTAACCAAAATGTGATTCAGTCAGGCCTTCAACGTAAAGCTACAGTTAACTCAAGGTATGTTAGATGTTATTTAACTCCTTGACCTGTGTGATTTGGTCAGTTACAAATATGGCCTACATGTTGACTTTGCTTTCTGGAGTGTTCCAGAATCCAGACTATCCAAGTACATGAGTAGATTTAATATTAATAGAGGACCAGGACCACATTTGTTTGAAATAAGAGTATATAAAATACATTATATTGTTGGGTAAAATATGTCAGATGTAGTCTTAATTTCACCCCTATTTAAGCTAAATGCACTAGTCAATTGAACCCCCCATCCTGGGACATAGTGGGGTTTTGACCTGGACCTCAAGCAAATGAGGTCAGGGGGATACTGAACTGGGGGATACTTTTAGAGCAAATCACTCTCCCATTCGGAAGACAATTCACAAGAGACCATTAACCCTGTCACTCCCAACTTTCCTGGAGCTCTCTCATTGACGAGTAAAATTATTTGGTATTAGACAGAGTAAAATAATAGAGTAAAATAATAGAGTATGGAAAATTCCATATTTGCGAGTGAAAGGGTTAAATATAGCAGAAATGTTGAGAAAACAACAGTTTGCTGCAACATATAATCATCATACTGTAGTGTCAATATAAACTACTAGTGTCAACAAACAGGGATGACTAGGACTAGTTGGAAAGATATTCACCAGGTTGACATTCTGTTCAAATCCAATCCCCACTGGGTGCATCTGTGATGCCAACACACTCAAAGTGAAACTACTCTATGGGACATAGACTTGGATCAGGTCTGTCACTCGAGGGGTAGAGTGCACCACAAAGCAGTGGGAAAGGGAGAGCTCTTCCCATTCTCCTCACGCACCACAAAACAGTCCACTCGTCCCCTCAAGAGACAGACTTGATCCAAGTCTATATAGGACAGTGATCACAGTCACAAGCAATCATATTTCCAGATTCATGACCATTGTCCTTCCCCCAGGTGGGGACTTGAATGTGAAGCAAAAGTTGTTTAACCCACCACCCCCAGGGGACAAACTATTGTTCAAAAGTGATCCCATCCCCTGGTTATTCCCTACTATGTCCAGGGGGGGGGTGTAGGAGTCAATTGACTAGTGCATAAATGTTTGGTAAGAATTTTATGCTGGTAATTTTTTCAGGAGGTAGGAAATCTGGGTTTAGTGATTATAATACTGGAAGTTATAGTAACTAAAGGTTTGGATAGTGGATGATATTGTCTAAGTGTATGTTGTGAACTGTTCATAATACTGATTTTCTTCTCTCTTTTAGTTCCAGCAATGTAGAAGACTCAGAAGACCCAACAATGACAAGTGATGATGAAGATAAAGAAGTCCTGAACACTGGCACAAAGTTGAAGAAGCAAAAGTCTGGACGAAAGGCAAAATGGAGTGACAGTCTTGTCAATGACATGGTAGACATTATTGTCAATGATGATTACTACAAGAATAAACTCATATTTGTTAATACAAAGAATCAGAAGAATGCTGAAATTTATGGTAGGATCCTTGTGGAGCTCAGAGTAAGAGCTAGTAAAAGAGAAGAAACTTTGCCTTTTACTGCTGTACAGATGCGTACAAAATTCAAAAAGTTAATTTCAGAGTGCAAAAAGGCAGCACTGACAATACGCACAGCAACAGGAATCAAACGTTTTCAGGAGGAGAAAGGGTATGGGTCTTGGTTTGACCAGCTGTATCCATTAGTCAAAACAAGAGACTCATGTCAACCGGAACAAGCAATTGAACCATCAAATGAAAGGGAACTTCCTCAATCTTCAACATCATCAACATCACCAGAAACCATTGGATCTGATGTATCTGCTAATTTATTTGTTCCACTGAAAATAAAAAAAGCCAAGAAGGAAAACCATATGAATGAAGTTGTTGGAATGCTGAAAAACCTTGTTGATAAAGACCCTATGAAAGATTTTATTGCATTTGCAAAGGAAGATGCTGAAAAGTCCCGACAACAGGAGCTTAGAATGATGGAAATTATGATGCAGAGCAACAATCAACCACCCACAGCCCAATTCCAAAATCATGGCATGCAATCTCATCAAGCTAATTTAAATGTTAATCAGGTGTATGGGATCCCTCAGCAGTACACAGAGGAAAATGGACAAGTATATTTTAAATTTTGACTTGTTTGCTGATGAAAACTTTTTTGAAAACTATAGACACAAGTTCAAGTTTTTGAGGTAGTAGAACCGTTTACCTTCACCTTTTTTCAAAATAGTATTGCAGTAGTACTTGAAGGACTGACAATGTTGTTTTTTTGAAAAATTAAGTACAATAACTGTTACTGTTGTGAAAAATAAAGTAATGCAATAATTTATAATTATGTGGAAGATTTGCCTATAAATGTCTTGTACAGGATAGGAAATAAGTTGTTGTGCACTGAACTACTTAAGATTCTTTGACTTGTTCAAATTTGTAAATAAAACATTTATTTATTTATTTATTTATTTACTTATTTACATGAATTTAACTATAACTCAACCTCAGATTTATCTGGGAGTACATTGCACTGTTCCAGATCAATACAAACCTTTTGTAAAGCATTATACCAAAAAATACAATTATGTGAAGATTTTAACCCTTTCACTACTCTTGGGGCCTTTTAGTAATTAGTATTGTACATTTGTACTCTGGATGATTTTACTCATCAGGAGAAGTCTGGTAGTGAAATGGTTAATCTAACCATAGATTTTAGTGGTACTGTATTTTGTATAGACTACTGTTGTGCTAATAGGCTCCAACAATGGCATGTTTACTAATGAGTCACAGAAGTATAATTGAGTTCAGTGGTAGAACCCTGCATGCCTCTAAAAAACTACTTATAAAGCCCTAAATATAAAGGGCGGGGAAGTGTTGCATACTGCCAGAGTCCATGAAAATTTGAAAACTGTGCAATATATTGCATAATTTGGTCCAAGATTTTGGCTTGCAATGGCTAATGTCCAATCAGGAACATGCAGTTGCAATTTCTCTTTCTTTCCATAGCTTCTTTGTTATTGCATTCCTTACTTTATTTGCTTGATTGGCATGTAGGTCAACTATATTTGAACTTGATTTCATCAAAAGGATGTCACGAATGGTTGCACGATCCCTCTTTCCACTAGTGATTGGATCAATGGTCAAATTGAGTTTGGATGGTATTGTGTCACCATTATCTAAGCAGACATTATGAAGCACCATGCATGCTAGTGTTGCCACTTTTGTTTCATAAAGGTTACCCTCTGATTTCCTCAATAAAAACCTCCACCTCCCTTTCAACTGCCCATATGCCCCTTCAACAATCATTCGTGCACGGCTTAGCCTGTAGTTGAAATACCTAGTACAGTAATAAAATAATAATATGTAAATAATAATAAATAATATGTATAAATTATTTATACTGGTATATTTATTTATTTATTTATTTATTTATTATTTAAAATAATAAATAGATAAATATACTGGTGCATTTCATGATAATTGACACATGTGAAATTATCATGAATCACACATGTGAGATTATCGATTTTATTTGTTGTGGAAACATCAGTAAAACACGATTTTATGTAATAATAATACCTCTGCTCTTTGGATAAGAGGGCATTTGTGTATGGCTTCATCATCCATGTTTCCAAAGGGAATGCGGAATCTCCCAGAAGAAGAGGTGGCACATGTACCCCTTGTTCTTGTTGGCTAAATTTTGGTAACAAATTACCATTGGTTATGTCTGACCAAAGTTTAGTTGACTGTATTATTATTGAGTCATGGGAGTTGCCAGGAAACCCACAACTCCCCCATACAAACCGGTATTTGGCGTCGACGAGTGACATTAGCACAATAGAATAAAAATTCTTAAAGTTGTGATATTCTTTTGAGGCCTCTTGTCCACCAGGAGGACATTTAATTGGTATGTGGCAGCCATCCACAGCAGCCCAACTAAAGGGAAACTGCCACAGTTCCTCCATATCCAAAATTTTAATTCGGAAATCCTCATCAGATACTGGCATGTGGCGAGTTACACATTCTTTCCACATGCAACTTACAATGGCTTCATTGACTTCACTTACAATTGTGGACACCGTAGATTGGCCTAAACCAACCATTTCTGCGATAGTATAATGGTAGTCCCCTCTCCCTAGTCGATAAAGACAAAGGCCTAGCCGGGTTTCAGGTGGAATGGGCTCTTCACAAACTGTTTCTCGTTCTAAACGATGGCGAATGTGACTCAGGATGAACTGGAATGTACTCTTTGACACTCTAAAGGTTTTTTTGAAACGTTCATCTGTATAAGTGCGCCAAACATTATCCCACCAACCATTGTTCCTTGGTAGCCGTCTGCATGTTCGACGATGGACTTTTCCAAAGTTTTGCGAGAGAAGTAAAATAACAATTAATAAACACGCCACGATTACACGTTGCCTTCTACAAATTGCAGAGGCAGCCGTCCACAACATTCTCTGACGCCTACGATTCTTTGATATAATCCTCTTCAAAATCAAAGCATTGATATTGTTGTTACCGTGAATCGGCGCCATCTTTGAATATGAATGAATTTAAATTTGGCGCCAAATAAATTAAATTTTCCGCGAAAACAATTTGGAGCGACACTGGAGCGACGTTTGATTCGACATCGCTCCAGAGTCGCTCCAGTGTCGAATTTAATGGTATTTGATTCGGCGCATGAGAAGAGCGACGTTTGACCTAGGCCTAAGGTACAGTAGAGCAGGGGAAAGTAAGGTACAGTAGAGCAGGGGAAAGTAAGGTACAGTAGAGCAGAGGAAAGTAAGGTACGGTAGAGCAGAGGAAAGTAAGGTACAGTAGAGCAGAGGAAAGTAAGGTACGGTAGAAGAGAGGAAAGTAAGGTACGGTAGAAGAGAGGAAGGTAAGGTACGGTAGAAGAGAGGAAGGTAAGGTACGGTAGAGCAGAGGAAAGTAAGGTACGGTAGAAGAGAGGAAAGTAAGGTACGGTAGAAGAGAGGAAGGTAAGGTACGGTAGAAGAGAGGAAAGTAAGGTACGGTAGAAGAGAGGAAAGTAAGGTACGGTAGAGGAGAGGAAAGTAAGGTACGGTAGAAGAGAGGAAGGTAAGGTACGGTAGAGGAGAGGAAAGTAAGGTACGGTAGAAGAGAGGAAGGTAAGGTACAGTAGAGAAGTGACGTGGAGTCGAGTATAGCAGTATATATGATAACTGATACAGACTAGTCTTAACACTTTGAAGCCTGGCGACGAGTCTTTACATTGAACTCTAAATAAACTGGAACGCTAACTCCATAAGAAAGGCCCTATGATTGGATGAAGTCAAACTTCCGGCCGCTGGGGGTCGCCATTGCACGTCTGACGTCAACAGAACCTGAGGGGCACGTACAATGAAAAACTGAAAACTCGCTGCAAAAAACAACCATTTTTTAGACCTAAAGTTTTTTTATAGATGATAACGAAGAAGATAGTATGTATTGGGCTTATTGGCCTTGTACCTGAACAATTTCTACACACGAAGATGGATTGAATGACGAAATATCTGCCGAACAAAAGCAAAATTCGAGTCCGAAACTCATACGGAAAATGCAGGTTTCTCTTATTTTTCTTTGTTATCTCAAACGTTTGAAGGTTGTCTTGCCAAGAATTAGTAATAAGATCATGCTAAATTATAGCTTTAACTCAAGTTTTAGTTGTGGAAATGCTAAATCTGACATTTTTCGATACGAAGAGTAATTCCAGAGCTGTAATAACACACGGTAAAGTGCATTTTGTTGTTTTTTTCCTACTGAAAATTGAGAAATTTAAAACCCAACTGTTTTTATAAACAACCTCTTCATTTTAAACCTGGGTTTCATATGTATTTTCTTTATATTTGTCCAAACCAATGGCAATTTTGGTTGTGTATTGTTGACTTTCATTTGAGAGCTGATATTTTTACTGTTTTTCTTGTTTTTACTCGTCATGTCAGTGTTCACCTACTCTACGGTATATTGGAATTTGATTTAAGCCTAAAAGTGGTTAACAAGTTCAGTTTTTGTTTGATTTCAAGCTGTTTTTGCAACCCAGTTCACCAAATTCAGCTTCATTTTCTCTCGGTCATACAGTAAAAGGGACTGGGATTGACGTGCATGGCGGCCCCCATGTCCGCCATTTTTGGCTTCATGATACGCCATCGAGTTATCGTTCCAGTTTACTTAGAGTTCAATGGTCTTTAATAAGGTTTTTTCTGGCGAACGACAGACGATTTTATTCAGCACAGGTCAAGGCCTCAAAGTGTTGAAACCTATCTCTTTAACACGTTGAAGCCTGACGACGAGTCTTTCTAACGCCAGACGATTTTATTCAGCACAGGGAGAGGTCCAGGCCTCAAAGTGTGAAACACACGCATTATATGATGAGACTGGTTCATATGTCTGACGTCACCGTTAGCACTCGGGCAAAGAAATCAATATTATAACAATATATAACAAAAGGTACGCTATGCGTACATGTATCTGCGCCAAATCTTGTAATAAGATCTTAAACGATCTTACAACATCTTATAAGATTTTAGCGACATCTAATAAGATAACAAACGTATTGGGATATATCTTCACTGCAGTTGAGCCGGATACCGCGTGTTTAAAGTATACCCCTGAATCGTCTGTAGGTTTGTGCCATTCACGAAACTTCTACAGTTAGATAGAGCGTTAAATTCTGTACAACATATGTGAATGAGAGAACATGGTATAGAATAACAACGGAGAAAAGGCTATTTGAACTGACATGAGCGCAAATATCAAATTGCATTATTACGCTATTTACTTGATGGCGTACGGGCGAACGTGGTCATATTTAAAGTAAATCAATCGTCTGTACGTTTGTGCTATTTGGGAAACTTGTACGGTTAGATAGAGCGTTAAATTCTGTACAACAATGAACATATGCAGAGGCGGATCCAGAGGGGTGCTATCGTTGCTTGAGCAACGGTCAGAATTTCCAAATTAATTTATTCAGTTTCTTAGATTCAATACAGTAGTGAATTGGCAGGCGAGTATTTATAATTTTGAGTTCCTAACCTGACTCACTTCCGCGGCGATACGCAATTATTTGCGCGAAAAATGCAGTGAATTATGAAATTGGATCTCCTTGGAACCCGAGAACGCCCGAGCCTGTCTAAATCATTAGCCTGTGTAGCAGCCCGCACCTTTGAGTTCTGGCTTAGTTACCGTAATTATTCGAATAAACGCCTCCCTCGAATAAACGCCGCCCTCGAATAAACGCCGCAGGGACAAGCAAAAATATTATTAAACGCCGCCCTCGAATAAACGCCGCACCTGAAGCGTCGGTACTTATCTTTAAAAAATAAGACAACATTAAATCTAAAGCAGTCTTGGATATTTATTCTTCTCGATTACAATGTTATTTAGTTCAAAGTGGCTATACTTCATAGCTTTGCTACTTAGTTCTCTCTCTAAAACTTCTGCTATGCGCAGTTCCGTGGTGACAGCCGAGAATTTTGCCGGTACAACTAGTCCGATTTCTCTCTTTCTTTTTCCAGTGGCTTTCGCGAATAGTTTGTTCTCAGTGTTTGCGTCTAGGAAGTTCTTTAATAAGCGAGACAGCTCAATTGGGACGTGGCCAGCAAGCGTCTTCTTCGAATTCGGCTGCTTCGTGCCAGTGGGAGGTTTATAAACACCAATTGCGTTTTCATCGTGTTCCTTTGCCTCTGCGCGAGTATCTTTCTCACATTCAAGTATTTCATGAGTTTTGGGAGTCCACACAGACTTATAAACATGGTGACCTCGGATAATCGTGTCAAAGTCTACCTTGAAATACATTTTGAACTCTACTGGCATTGCCCTTGCCATTGTTGCGACTTGCGAGTTAACTTTGTTTGAAATTTGAGAAGGTTTGCATCAAGTTTGTGACATTAAGTTATTACTCGCACTTACTCAAATTACAAACATCGCTCGTGGTCCAATCAGCAAGTGCGGTTTGTATTCATGCTAATTGCAACTAGATCTATATTTTAGCACATGCAATGGCACAAAACCTACAACAAATGAGGAATGGCAGATTCAAATAGGGACCAAATTTCGCACAAAGGACAAAAAAGACATAAATACAGCCTTGCAGTAAAAAAACAAGCAATCGCATATGCTGAAATACACGGAAATCGACCTGCTTCTCGCCAATTTCAAGTCGATGAAAGAAGAATACGAGAATGGAGAGCAAAGAAGAGTGATATCGAAGGTGTTCTTGCGGTAAGAGGTAACAAAGTCAAACAAAGAAGTAGATTGTGTGGAGCTGGCCGAAAACCGCTAAGCACGAAGTTAGAGGAAGTTTTAATGGAGTGGATTGAAAGCAGACGATCTCGCGGTCTTCGAGTTTCCAGTAAACTTATAATGAAGAAAGCACAAGTAACATTCAACGATATAAACCAAAATGACGTGACTGACGACGACTTTAAAGCTTCAAGAGGCTGGTTGGCAAAATTTATGAAGAGAAATGGTTTATCTTTGAGAAGAAAAACCTCTATTGCTCAACAGGATCCAGAACGAATGATAGCTAAACTCGTGTCATATGTAATTCAAGTAAGACGCCTACAGAAAAAGCACGAATACAGCCCCTCTGATATCATTGCAATGGATGAAACTCCAGTTTGGTGCGATATGGTATCCGAAACCACTATTGACGCAACCGGGACAAAGACTATTACACTGAAAACGACGGGTCATGAAAAGGCTAGAGTATCAGTTTGTTTAGCTGCCAAGGCCGATGGGACAAAACTTAAGCCTATGGTAGTCTTTAAAGGAGCAAAACGAGAATCCGCAGCGCTAAACGAAGAGTTCAAACGTAGAGCGGTCGTAGCCACTTCGGTAAATGGATGGATGGACACTGAATTAACTCGTACCTGGACCAACTCTGTTCTAGGAGCGTTTTCTTTCAACCGAAGGCTGTTAGCTTGGGACTCCTACGAGTGTCACGGGTCACCTTGTGGACAGTATAACCGACTCTCTGAAATCCAAGAAAATCGATCGCGTGATTGTCCCGGGAGGTTGTACCAAATATATACAGGCGCCCGACGTAAGTTGGAACAAACCATTCAAATCATTGTGCACAGAAAGGTATGATGAATGGCTGGCGACAGTAGGCATTCACGAAGAAACAGCAGCTGGGAATTTGAAAGCGCCACCAAGAAAAACCATTTTGCAGTGGATTCTGGATTCCTGGGATGAATTGCCTACAGATGTCATCAAGAAATCGTTCAAAAGTTGTGCATTGAACCTTCCAGTTGACGGCTCAGAAGATGATGCGATTCACTGTTTCAAGGAGGGACAGCCGTGCAACACTGGACAAGCCGTCCTGAAATCACAACTAGATATTCTCGACGAGCCAGAAACGAATCCTTTCGACACTGAAGAATACACGTCTTCCGATGTTGAAGAGGCATGCCCTACTATTCAGCTGTTAGACTCGGACCACGAAGGAGACAGTGACATTGAAATAGAATGAAACTTAGTCATTATATAAGACAGTGAACAGTTCAATTTTCATATATATTTATATATATTTAAAAGACATATGAATTTTATTCTTAGTTTTTTAATAAATTCACAGTTGTTGTTACAAAATTTGCAATAAACGCCGCCCTCGAATAAACGCCGCCCTCGAATAAACGCCGCACCTGAAGCGCCAAAAATTTAATAAACGCCGCGGCGTTTATTCGAATAATTACGGTATGCTAGTTAGCAATCGATTGTGCAAATGGCGGGAGCAACGGTTGATGCTAAATTTAGCTTTTCTGAGCAACAGCATGGGATGCTGGCCAATCAAATGATCAGATTTAGTATGCTGAGCAACGGTGAGCAACGGTAGAGAAATAATCCAATCATGTTTCTCCATTATTCGGGTCTCAGATGATCCGAAGCAGCAACGCACGATATTGTCACATATTGTGATCACTTTCACAGACTGATTCTCGTCTCGTTCAGTGTCGGTGTTCTTTTCAGTTCGAAATGACTTCGAGCAGCGTTTTACAACGATTGTTGGATGCGTTTGATGGGGGTGATTCACCAGCGATAAAGGAGGTGAAGCTAACCGCTCTGAAGCATTACTGTGAGCAAATGATTGCTTCTGAAAGGAAGACAGTTCTCTGTAGCTGTGATCCGCGCCATGTATCTTTGTGTCAGTTCGCGAAGCTACAGTTTCCGCGCAGCCAGGAATCGCGCTGCCGAAACTACTACCCAGTAAGGTAGGCATGTTAAATAGCTCATGAATAATGTATACATAAATAATGGTAATTACCTCAGTTGGGATATTATTTATATTTTCAAATACTCGACTGCCAGCCCTGTCTGATCTGATCAGATATGCCTGCCCATCTGTAGCAATATTCAAACCAATAAAATATGTATTCAATCCAATCCATAGATACTATTTAATTCAATCAAATAGCATTTTGTCATTCAATTCAAACAATATTTCAATCCAATCTAAAATATATTCATTCAATCCAATCCAAAATATATTCATTCAATCCAATCTAAAATATATTCATTCAATCCAAACTTGTAAATATATTCATTCAATCCAATCTAAAATATATTCATTCAATCCAATCTAAAATATATTCATTCAATCCAAACTTGTAAATATATTCATTCAATCCAATCCAAAATATATTCATTCAATCCAATCTAAAATATATTCATTCAATCCAAACTTGTAAATATATTCATTCAATCCAAAATAAAATATATTCATTCAATCCAATCTAAAATATTCATTCAATCTTCCTGGGGAGAGCGCGGCTAGAAAGACATGAGAAAGACAGCTGACCGACGGTCCGACAGACGCAAATCAAAATGGCGGATATGGAGTTGCCAATAAACCTTGGGGATGAACTATTGAAAAACTTGACTTTAGCTATAGAAGAATCGACCGAAATAATGGAGCATTCGAATCATCACCACTTTTCAGCGGATGAACTTTCCAAAATGCTTTTACTGATTGATTTTATTGATCAATTGGTTAAAATTCTCCATGGCCTGGCAACCAATAGCCCTCTCTGCAGCAGTGAATCCAGTGATATAAAAGATTTGGAAGAGCTGGCAACAATTATGGCGGAACTAAACGAAAATATTTGCTTGTTATACCGTGAAAAGTCATTAAATACAACTGTTTGCAGTGAAATACCACTAACGTTTGAATGCAGTGGCTCTGTCGGAAGACCAAAATATCAAATTTCTAAAGAACTACTTGAAGAATTAAGAGGGCTTGGATTTACCTGGACGCAAATTGCTAACATGTTCGGCGTGTCACGTTGGACAATTAGTCGAAGAGTTCAAGAGTATGGACTTCAAAACTTACAGCGCTACAGTGTCATAACTGATGGAGAAATTGATGACATGATCAAGTCATACATATCGCGCCATGGCTCCACTACTGGTGAACCTTTCATGTCAGGATATTTTAGATCAAAAGGTTTCTTTATCCAAAGGCAACGGATTCGTGCAAGTTTAAATAGAGTAGATCCTAGGCATACAGTTTTACGTTGGGGAGCATTGGTTTCTCGTCGCTCTTATCACGTCCCGTGGCCCAACTCTTTATGGCATATTGATGGCCACCACTCATTAATACGCTGGCAGTTTGTTATCCACGGGTGCATAGATGGCAAGTCAAGGAAAATCATGTTTTTGAAATGTAGTACAAACAACCGAGCAGAGACAGTTTTATCTCTATTTTTGAATGCAATTGGTGAACATGGAGGTATTTGGCCTTCAAGAGTGAGGGTAGATTATGGTGTTGAAAATGTTCTTGTTTGTGAGGCTATGGTTGCTAAACAAGGAGCAGGCAGAGGCAGCTTTATAGCTGGTTCATCGACCAGAAACCAAAGAATAGAGCGTTTATGGCGTGATGTGTTTCGATGTGTTGCTGTTGCATTCTACTATGTCTTTTATGCAATGGAGCAAACTGGGATCTTAGATGTTGAAAACCCAATTCATCTATTTGCCCTTCATCTGGTTTATTTGCACAGGATAAACTATGCTTTGGAGGAATTCCAAAAACTGTATAATGATCACCGTTTATCAAGTGAGAGAAACTGGACTCCAAACCAAATATGGAGTAATGGACTACTGAATATAAACAATCCCCTTGCTATGGATATGTTGGATGATGAACCTGACAGCCTAGATTTTTATGGAGATGATGCTGAAGGACCTTATCCCTCTGGTACTGAATCAAATAATGTTGTTGTTTCTCCAACTATCATACCTCACGCTCAAGAAATCCTCAGTCATATTAGTAACATAATTAACCCAAATAGAGTATCTTCAGATATGGGAATTGATGTATATGCTGAAGCATTAACACTAACCATTCAACAATTGGAAACATATTATGTGCAAATATAATGTAATTATGCATGTTTATGGGGGTTCACCACCTAATACAACCCAAATGTGTTAACAAGAGCCTTTGATAAGGGGGCTAAGGCCAAGCCCACCAAACATTTCTGATAAACTAAACAATCATAATTAAGTTTATGCACATTTTTGAGATGCAATGACTACTCACTGTATGTTTAATGCATGTTGTTCATGTTTGCAAGTCTTATAATGTAAATCTTACTACTGTACTCAGTTACAGTATGCACACCATTCAGTAGTTTGAGCCAAGGGGAGATTTAGTATACCTGCATAACAGAGAACGTTAGGAGTCTCCTACATAGGTTTTGACATTTTACTTTCAGACTCAAACAAAAATGTGTTGTGTTTCAAATATGAAATTTGGGTTACTGCACAGTCTCCTTTTTGTAGTACATGTATAGGTAGCATGTGATGGTACTGTAATAAATTAAGAGTAATTTTCAAACAGCAACTACAAGAACCACTAAACCCTAGTACTTTCTAGTTGTGCTTAAGAAAGTTTGTTTCTGCCTTTCATAGCATACTGTATTTCACTTAAGTGAAATTTGTATTCATTCACTATTTAGGAAACTGTAACAAAACAACAAACAGAACTACAAAAAAATGAAGAATTTAGTTCACATTCATTTTGGAATAGTAAAAGTTATACTATTCCAAAGTAGGAACTGGTAAATGCCATGTCATATATGTTAAAAAGAAAATCTTCCTTGGGAAGTCCCTCAGTCAGAACCCCTCTTGGAATCTTCAACACATTGGCGCAAGTGTGCGCTGTTGGCGTATAATATAAGCTTCTTTTTTTCTTCGGACATGGTTCAGATCCATCCTCATCTGTATTCTACAAATGAGAGTAGAAATTTTAAATTATCTAGGCTAAAGGATAATACTGTACTTTCCACTATTAAGTTCTCTCACTCAGGGGGCTTATTAATTTTTAATACCATCAACAGGGAGGTTATTAGAGAAGGATGATTATTAGATAGGTGAGACTTTATTAATAGAGAGGAAGCTTCATTTAATTTTCCAAGTCAATGTAAGAAGAAAAAACTGAAATCTAAACCAAATGTACAGTAATCAATTTTCTATTATGGAGTTATTGTAAACAGAAAATATTCATTTTTTACCCAATGGGAGCTTATAGTTAGGAGGTTTAACAGGGAGGTACTGTACAATGATAACACATCACATACTAAACAATGTATATTTCAGTGCTCACATACAGTAAATAGTCAAACAAGTCTAATTACCTCAATATTTCCAGTTATATTCAAGGTACCAACCTTAGACTCAGCTGACACAACAAACTCGATTGTTGGTTTTCTTGCAAAGCCAAGAACTGGCTCTTCTGAGCATCCAGTTACAAATGAAAGTATATCAGGCAATGTGACTGGTTGCCTTCTTCCACTTGCCACTTCTCGGATGTATTTCACATAAATGCTGTAAATCTCCTTTTCTCTAGCAAATGCTGTTGATCCCTCTGGGGAGAACTGAGGTTGTATTAAGCACATCAGATTCTTAACAGTTAATGCATGGTTTTCTGGTTGCAACAAGTGCCTCATAATAGGAAATTGGAAGAAAAGCTCTTGCAACCCAAATACTTGCAAACCCTTCTGGAGCTGGTTTATGCACAGGCAGGTGGTTTGATCTGCAGAACAGGAAAACAACTTGTCTAAAACTTCAACTGGGAAGATTCTTGGCATTTGACCATTCTGTAACATGGCAATTCCACACATGACTCCAACCCAATAATAGTCATCAGACATTTGACTACGAAGACCTTTCTCAAAATATTTCTTTTTCATTGCCTTATTCATGAGTGTTATCCATTCCAACCTTGGTCCTCCCACATCTTTGGCTACTTCACCCATAAAGTCCACTTCGAAGGTGGTGCAGAAATTAGTAATGTACTTGAATTCTGCAAAAGTGGTTTCAATAACTCTGTCTCTGTCTATTGATATAAGATTAGTTTCTCCTTCCAGTTCTTCACTGGCATCTAACAGGTTTAACTGCCTTCCACGCACAACTCTGGACTGGAAATACCGAAGTATTTCCACTGGATCAGTGAAGTGTTTTTCCGAAATTTCACTCATTATTGGGGCAATGTCAACTCCAGCTGGTGGTAGTTTGTTTCCAGGTACATGTTCATTGACAGACTGTTTATCAGATTCTTCATTACTTTTGGTTGCAAGCATTTCTTTTTCAACAACCATAATTTCTTCTTCTTCAGGGTCAGTGTCATCATTAAGAGCAAAGTTATATCCAGGTTTCATTCTTAGATATAATATGCCCTGACCGGCCATCTTCTTAATAACCATGAAGTTGAACTCTGCTCCTGGCTGTAGCTCTGGTTTGGAAATTCTCTTTTGCCTCACTTTAATAAATTCAAAATCATCTGCACCAAACACTGGGAATTTATTGTTAAGCGCATTCTTTACCTTCAGACGAATTTCAGCTTCCGAGTTTCTTTCGTTGACCATGATGATACCATCTGCAATTACAGAATCCCATTTCAACGTTTGATCGTCTTTGTCACAGTCATCGTCCTCAATTTCAAATCCTCGAATCAAGGCAAATTCAATGGCTTTATCAGGCTTTTTCGGTTTTGGTTTCGAAGTGGTTGTTTCTGTCTTTGTAGCTCGAAGCCTTTCTTGTTGGTTCATTCGTTTATACATTCCAGAGGATGCGCTTCTGTTTAACATTAGCCGTGCTCTGTTAAGTGTAGCACAAGCATACCTGGACAGGCTGGACTTGGTCTTGGGCCTTGCAAAGTAGTTGTTTGTGTCAAGACAGCCTGGTTGACCGATTTTTCCTTCTCAGGATCTTCTCTACGTCTTGTTCCATTAGTCTCAGACGTCAAGAGATTCGATGCCTCCTTCAGCATGTTTGCAACACGCAAAATAGTGGCATCAGTGCTTTCTTTCCCTGTCTGCTCCGCCGCCATGTTTATTTAGTCATCTTCATCATTGCATTATTTTCCCGCCAATTTGCCGTGCTAGCGTCAGCCGCGCTCGCCCCAGGAAGATTGAATGAATATTTTAGATTGGATTGAATGAATATATTTTATTTTGGATTGAATGAATATATTTTATTTTGGATTGAATGAATATATTTACAAGTTTGGATTGAATGAATATATTTTAGATTGGATTGAATGAATATATTTTGGATTGGATTGAATGAATATATTTACAAGTTTGGATTGAATGAATATATTTTAGATTGGATTGAATGAATATATTTTAGATTGGATTGAATGAATATATTTACAAGTTTGGATTGAATGAATATATTTTAGATTGGATTGAATGAATATATTTTGGATTGGATTGAATGAATATATTTTAGATTGGATTGAAATATTGTTTGAATTGAATGACAAAATGCTATTTGATTGAATTAAATAGTATCTATGGATTGGATTGAATACATATTTTATTGGTTTGAATATTGCTACAGATGGGCAGGCATAATCAGACAAGCCAGGCTTCGGTTAATTATTATTAAATGTATTATTATTATTTGTCTTGTGCAAGTGTGTGTTGATTTTGACATTTCCAACGAATAATAAAATGCTGTAATGTCTGTATGTCTGTATGTCTTTAGTGTACCAGTCGCATATACAGCAACACAAATAAATTTTTAATAACTAATATCAAAGTTTTTATTGCTGCCGAGCGTCAGCGAGGCAGCACACTATTCTTGACGTTGCCTCGTGCCCAGTCCTTTTTCCGAGCTATGTATAGTCGACCAAGATCTCGATTTGTTAAATTTTGCGTTTGTTTGTTTGTTTGTTTGTCTGTCGGCATTACGTCATCCATATATGAGCTGATGTGACTCAGTGCGCATGTTCCGCTACCGTTCACTCAGCTTCTTCCTCGACAGAAAATTCACGATAAGAACAACTACATCATGTCAATCTCGGTGAGGAGAGTTTATCTTGTCGAGGTAAGATATCAGTTTCTACAACTGACAACTGTTCCTTGCTAGGAAATTTCATGGTTGTTTTCTTCTATTTTTAGGTGTACAATGTATATTGGTGTGGGTTCATTGTGTTTGTGCCGATCAACATTCTGACTGCGTTTGTGTATGTTGACTGATACAATGGTACATAATTTGCTGTACTGTATAATTTTATTAAAGCTCTAGGTTTGTCAAAACATAATTAAGCACTTGGAATTGCATTGACAGTTTTGCCACAGCATTAGAGCAAGAGGCACGATTATTTAATATTTGTATATTATTGTGTGTATATCCTGTCAAAACCCTTGCCATATTATGTCAAGCGATAAGTTATAGTAACTTGTAGTTTTCAATTTTATAATTAAAAAATATAGAAGAAATGTGTAAATACTCTATTGTAATTAATATTAAATTTTTGGACTTTCCAGTGTCCTGCTGGGAAAAGGTGAGAAAAACTTGGGTGGAGTGGGTAAACTTGAGTGGAGTGGGCAAACTCAGGTGGAGAGGGCAATCTTGGGTGGAGTAGGCAAACTTTTGTGGAGTGGGTAATCTTGGGTGGAGTGGGCAAACTCGGGTGGAATGGGCAATCTTGGGTAGAGTGGGCAAGGGGGTGTCACATTGGCCACAGACTACATAGAGTTGCTTGTGGAGTAGGCAGCACTTCACTTGCGATAGTAATTTCTAGTTGTATAATTATGAAAATATAAAAACAGACTTGCTGTATAGCTCTTGTCTCAAAGACTCAAACGGCATAGTAATTTAAGTTAGCTGATTAACCCATTGCTGCTTAGGCTGTCTGAAGGTTCTACCTGGGACAAGTAAAATTGTCTGGCATTAGACAGAGTAAAATATTAAAGGGGCCAGCTCAGGCAGCAATGGGTTAACCCTTTACCATTGGCCACCTTTAATATTTTACTCTGGCTAATGCCAGACGATTTTACTTGTCAACTGGAAACCTCCTGGTCTATAAAGGGTTAAGAAACTATCTCGCTTAAGCCTTTATAGCCCATTGGCCACCTTTAGTATTTTACTCTGGCTAACGCCAGTTGATTTGACTTGTCAACTGGAAACCTCCTGGGTTATAAAGGGTTAAAGGGGCCAGTTCAGGCAGCAATGGGTTAAAAATATCAAGACTGCAGATTCAATTTGAGAAACATTCTGTACTCTTGATACCAAATGCTTTAGGTTATAATTACATATCCAATTAAATTGTTTTTAAATGTTTCAAGTATTGGGTTAGCTGTCTATGTCAAGATATTATACTATGGCATCTCAGTGCAGTATTTTACCCTGAATAAGTTTAGATATTTTCATTTACTGTACAAAAGGAGTAACTTCCATGGGTTTGCTTATCTAATGATTACTAGATTGGTATAGAATTATAATGACTGCCAGTACATGTATAATAATGTTGGAAAATTCTAAATTCTACAGGCTGGCAAATACAGTGTATTGCATGTTGTATTAAGTTTGGTATTCTAATACTCATTCTAGAACTTTAGAGGATGGTAATTGCTTTTACAATGCTTGCTCTCTAGCCCTCTGTGGCAGTGAGATTATAGCTAAGTATTTGTGTTGCCTTACAAGTATTGAGCTTTACACCAATGGCAATCCTTGTTATTATTCATTGCACCCATTGATTGAACTTCAGCACAATAAGGGTGCATTTTCAAGTCAAGCAAATGCCATGTACCTTCGTGATGTTGCACTTGATGTTTCTACAAAAAGGGACCCAAATGTTGCTGTTCTTGCAGAAGCTTCGAACAATGCACACCATCGCACTTATTCTTCATTTCTATGCATGTTGGCATTATCGAGTGCTATTAAACTTCCCATTGAATCCTATGGAAAGTTGAAATGTTGCCTTTAAAATTGAAAAAAAGAAGCCTTCCAGAGTGACTTAAAATCTCCCTCAGAACGTGGGAAATGCGTTTTTAGAGGTCCTAATTTTCAAAAGTTTCCGGGGGGGCATGCCCCCGCACCCCCCTAGATATGTGTACCACACCTCAATAGCAATGGTCAGATTATAGTCTGGATCCGCCTCTGATATGTGAATTAGAGAACATGGTATAGAATAACAACGGCGAAAAGTCTATTTGAACTGACATGAGCGCAAATATCAAATTGCATTATTACGCTATTTACTTGGCGTACGGTCAAACGCAATCATTTTAAAGTATCCCTGAATCATACTACTCCAATCATACAGCATTGCAATTGACTTTCTTCGAAAATAATGTTGTTCTTCGTCTCACTCCGTAGTTCATACATCATGGCGAGGAAATATAAACAGTCACACTGCTGCACACATTACAGGTCAGCGGTTACACCAAAAAGTTAACACACACACAAACACACAACTAGACTGCGAGGGTAAGCACTAAATGCCATACCGTGAGGCCCCTTGAGCCCGCAATACTACGGTCATCTAGGCAAGTGTTGTAGTTAACATCACTGTGCTGCCGATGTCTCGTTTGATATCTATAGGAAATCTTGTAATTTATCGCAAACCGAACTCGTTGTGAAAAGAATAGCTATCTGTTTTCCTTTGTTTGGCTGTAATAACTAAGCTTTCGCTTTGGAATTTGAGACAGAAACTGAGCATTCGCGTTCGTCAATTGGTGCGAGCGTATGAGTCTTTATGCCATATATATATATATATATATATATATATATACACGTCCTCATTATAATTACACTGTGTTTCATGCTTCAAGCCGATTTTCCACTGCCGAATTTTGTCACACGAAGCGACATTTCTGTTGTCAAAATTGAATAGATTGGAATAGATTTCTAATTAGTTCCACTCGAGAGCTCATAAAACAAAGGATAAAGGCCGCTTCGCGCGACAAAATTCGCCAGTGGAAAACCAGCTTTACGCAATTAGAAGACGAACGAATGAACGATGTATTACAGCTGAATTTAAATTTAAATATACATGTCTGCGGCGGAAGTGTTAAATAATAATAATACACAACAAGTGTTTGTTGACATGGCGACAACTTGATAAGTTAATTTCTTTTATTGAGTAATGGGAATTTCTGAAATATAATATCCTTACTGAAATCTCAGTCAGGCAGAGTTCGTATATTTTTGATCGTTTTTTAAGCCGTGTCTTAGACAGAGCTCCCGTCTTTAAAAACGGACAAAAAAATGCGAACTCGGCCTTACTGAGAAATTTCATATTATATTTCAGAAATTCCCTTCACTCAATAAAATAAATGAACTTTTATCAAGTTGTACCAGACACTTAACACTTCCGCCGCAGACATGCATATTTATTTATTTATTTATTTATTTATTAATCGTTTATCCTTTAGTCATCTGATGATTGCGTCAAATAAATTGTATATTAAGCTTTACATCTCTGTATCGAGCACTCTACAGTCTACATGTTTCTCTCTGACGAAGGGTCTTCGCTCCAAACGTTAGACTACTACGTTCTAATCTCTGTTTCGGCAGTATATCTAACCGCTTACTATATTTCAAATTTCGATTGTTGTTACAGCACTGCCTACGCAGCACGCTACTTATATATATATATATATATATATATACTATATATATATATATATATATATATATATATATATATATATATATATATATATATATATATATATATATATATATATATATATACTAAACATGGATGTTATAAAGCTGACGGATGGTCCAAGAGTGCTCGATACCATTAGAGGTAGAGCGTATTATATGTAAAAGAGTTGACGTGACTTTCGACCTGACAAACGGCACATTCAAACCATACCGCAAACCGAACAACGAGCCACTATACATTCACCGCCAATCCAACCACCCACCTTCTATCCTAAAACAACTCCCCAACTCAATAGCTGACAGAATTTCCAAACTATCTTCCGATCAAGAAACCTTTAATACAGCAGCACCAACCTACGAAAACGCCCTCAAGCACAGTAACTTCGACGTGACGCTCACCTATAACAACAACAACAACGACGCCGAAACAAACGAAAACAACACAACGACATCTAACCGCAAACGAAACAGGAACAGAAATGTCATTTGGTACAACCCCCTTACAGCAAGAACGTAAAGACGAACATAGGACGAAACTTTCTTAACCTCATTGACAAACATTTCCCCCAATCCAACAAATTACATAGACTATTCAACCGAAATTCAGTGAAAGTCAGCTATAGCTGTATGGAAAACATCCAGAACACAATCCAGAGACATAACAACCGCATCTTGAAGAACAGAAATAACCCGCGCATGAATGTAGAGAAATGCAACTGTCGACAACGCAACAGCCAACAATGCCCAATCCCAGGAAACTGTTTAGCGAAAAGCATAATTTATCAAGCCGAAGTAACCACGCATAACGACGGAGAAATCAAGAAATACATCGGTATGACAGCCAACGATTTCAAGCAACGTTATCGCAACCATATAAAATCATTCCGCAACGAAAAGCACGCAAACGAGACGGAACTTTCAAAGCACGTTTGGAACTTAAAGAGAAAAAAACCGATTTTGATATAAAATGGTCAATTGTCCGACGCGCCGCGGCTTACCGAAATGGTTCCCGAAGATGTAACCTTTGCCTGGAGGAAAAATTAATGATTATGAAGGCCGACAAGAATACTCTTTTAAATAAAAGATCGGAAATTTTCGCAAAGTGTCGTCACACAATCAATCACCGATTAAAGAACGTCAACAAACGACCAACAGATAACAACGTCATCAGAACTATTTTTAACTCGCCAAGTATATTAACGACTAGTTGAAGCCGAACTGTCAGTTGCCTGAAGATCGCTCTTCGCGTGAAACTCAGAGTAGTGACGAAAACATTCTAACTCTTTTTATATATATATATATATATATATATATATATATATATATATATATATATATATATATATATATATATAAATAATATGAAGATATTATATATATATATAAATTGTCCAATTCTTTTGGACGATAACAATGACAGCATTGTTTTGTTAATATAGATGCCACACTTGCTACTATACCCGTTATACCGCTGACAAAATGAGTCGAATGCGGGCTCAAGGGGCCTCACGGTATGGCATTTAGTGCTTACCGACTGCGAGCCGTCCCTCTATTTTCTTCGTTTGTGCTCCGAAGATTGGGCCCGAACTACGGGGGCGGGAAAGGGGCGGGGACGAAAGAAAATTCTTTCGTCCCCGCCCCTTTCCCGCCCCCGTAGTTCGGGCCCAATCTTCGGAGCACAAACGAAGAAAATAGAGGGACGGCTCGCAGTCTAACACACAACACGATAGCAATATATCTGCGCGTTGCGCAGATACAAAAATATAACAAGAAATATCAAAACAGCTGCTAACACCTCCATATTAATGTTTTCTATTCCTTAGATGTCTCCAGGTAACACCGCTGCCAAACGTTTGCGCATGCGTGAATTCGCTAGAATAAACATTGCAAGAGAAGTGGGAACTAGCCGTGGCGACAACAACCAGACAGTGAAGACTAAGTAATGTTAATATCAGGGCGCTTATATCCTATATAAACGCCCTGGTTAATATTAATTCAGGTTAACGCGCGAAAATAAGAGAACATCATCAATCATCTTGACAGATAGTTATTTATCCAGACGCTCTCTGAGGGGCTTACTTCCTGTTGTTGTAGTTATCTTATGTACTAGACATATAGATTGAACTCTCAGTTGTTTCTATTAAAGTTTATACATCATGTAGTCCATTCAAGCGTCACGCGTTTTCTACACTGTTAAACGTATACTTTAACAGGTTATGGGCCCAGAGCTAAGTTTGGGCAACTTGGATGTACGACATTTATTATTTGCGAAAGTAAGGCCTAGGTCAAACGTCGCTCTTCTCATGCGCCGAATCAAATACCATTAAATTCGACACTGGAGCGACTCTGGAGCGATGTCGAATCAAACGTCGCTCCAGTGTCGCTCCAAATTGTTTTCGCGGAAAATTTAATTTATTTGGCGCCAAATTTAAATTCATTCATATTCAAAGATGGCGCCGATTCACGGTAACAACAATATCAATGCTTTGATTTTGAAGAGGATTATATCAAAGAATCGTAGGCGTCAGAGAATGTTGTGGACGGCTGCCTCTGCAATTTGTAGAAGGCAACGTGTAATCGTGGCGTGTTTATTAATTGTTATTTTACTTCTCTCGCAAAACTTTGGAAAAGTCCATCGTCGAACATGCAGACGGCTACCAAGGAACAATGGTTGGTGGGATAATGTTTGGCGCACTTATACAGATGAACGTTTCAAAAAAACCTTTAGAGTGTCAAAGAGTACATTCCAGTTCATCCTGAGTCACATTCGCCATCGTTTAGAACGAGAAACAGTTTGTGAAGAGCCCATTCCACCTGAAACCCGGCTAGGCCTTTGTCTTTATCGACTAGGGAGAGGGGACTACCATTATACTATCGCAGAAATGGTTGGTTTAGGCCAATCTACGGTGTCCACAATTGTAAGTGAAGTCAATGAAGCCATTGTAAGTTGCATGTGGAAAGAATGTGTAACTCGCCACATGCCAGTATCTGATGAGGATTTCCGAATTAAAATTTTGGATATGGAGGAACTGTGGCAGTTTCCCTTTAGTTGGGCTGCTGTGGATGGCTGCCACATACCAATTAAATGTCCTCCTGGTGGACAAGAGGCCTCAAAAGAATATCACAACTTTAAGAATTTTTATTCTATTGTGCTAATGTCACTCGTCGACGCCAAATACCGGTTTGTATGGGGGAGTTGTGGGTTTCCTGGCAACTCCCATGACTCAATAATAATACAGTCAACTAAACTTTGGTCAGACATAACCAATGGTAATTTGTTACCAAAATTTAGCCAACAAGAACAAGGGGTACATGTGCCACCTCTTCTTCTGGGAGATTCCGCATTCCCTTTGGAAACATGGATGATGAAGCCATACACAAATGCCCTCTTATCCAAAGAGCAGAGGTATTATTATTACATAAAATCGTGTTTTACTGATGTTTCCACAACAAATAAAATCGATAATCTCACATGTGTGATTCATGATAATTTCACATGTGTCAATTATCATGAAATGCACCAGTATATTTATCTATTTATTATTTTAAATAATAAATAAATAAATAAATAAATAAATATACCAGTATAAATAATTTATACATATTATTTATTATTATTTACATATTATTATTTTATTACTGTACTAGGTATTTCAACTACAGGCTAAGCCGTGCACGAATGATTGTTGAAGGGGCATATGGGCAGTTGAAAGGGAGGTGGAGGTTTTTATTGAGGAAATCAGAGGGTAACCTTTATGAAACAAAAGTGGCAACACTAGCATGCATGGTGCTTCATAATGTCTGCTTAGATAATGGTGACACAATACCATCCAAACTCAATTTGACCATTGATCCAATCACTAGTGGAAAGAGGGATCGTGCAACCATTCGTGACATCCTTTTGATGAAATCAAGTTCAAATATAGTTGACCTACATGCCAATCAAGCAAATAAAGTAAGGAATGCAATAACAAAGAAGCTATGGAAAGAAAGAGAAATTGCAACTGCATGTTCCTGATTGGACATTAGCCATTGCAAGCCAAAATCTTGGACCAAATTATGCAATATATTGCACAGTTTTCAAATTTTCATGGACTCTGGCAGTATGCAACACTTCCCCGCCCTTTATATTTAGGGCTTTATAAGTAGTTTTTTAGAGGCATGCAGGGTTCTACCACTGAACTCAATTATACTTCTGTGACTCATTAGTAAACATGCCATTGTTGGAGCCTATTAGCACAACAGTAGTCTATACAAAATACAGTACCACTAAAATCTATGGTTAGATTAACCATTTCACTACCAGACTTCTCCTGATGAGTAAAATCATCCAGAGTACAAATGTACAATACTAATTACTAAAAGGCCCCAAGAGTAGTGAAAGGGTTAAAGTCTTCACATAATTGTATTTTTTGGTATAATGCTTTACAAAAGGTTTGTATTGATCTGGAACAGTGCAATGTACTCCCAGATAAATCTGAGGTTGAGTTATAGTTAAATTCATGTAAATAAGTAAATAAATAAATAAATGTTTTATTTACAAATTTGAACAAGTCAAAGAATCTTAAGTAGTTCAGTGCACAACAACTTATTTCCTATCCTGTACAAGACATTTATAGGCAAATCTTCCACATAATTATAAATTATTGCATTACTTTATTTTTCACAACAGTAACAGTTATTGTACTTAATTTTTCAAAAAAACAACATTGTCAGTCCTTCAAGTACTACTGCAATACTATTTTGAAAAAAGGTGAAGGTAAACGGTTCTACTACCTCAAAAACTTGAACTTGTGTCTATAGTTTTCAAAAAAGTTTTCATCAGCAAACAAGTCAAAATTTAAAATATACTTGTCCATTTTCCTCTGTGTACTGCTGAGGGATCCCATACACCTGATTAACATTTAAATTAGCTTGATGAGATTGCATGCCATGATTTTGGAATTGGGCTGTGGGTGGTTGATTGTTGCTCTGCATCATAATTTCCATCATTCTAAGCTCCTGTTGTCGGGACTTTTCAGCATCTTCCTTTGCAAATGCAATAAAATCTTTCATAGGGTCTTTATCAACAAGGTTTTTCAGCATTCCAACAACTTCATTCATATGGTTTTCCTTCTTGGCTTTTTTTATTTTCAGTGGAACAAATAAATTAGCAGATACATCAGATCCAATGGTTTCTGGTGATGTTGATGATGTTGAAGATTGAGGAAGTTCCCTTTCATTTGATGGTTCAATTGCTTGTTCCGGTTGACATGAGTCTCTTGTTTTGACTAATGGATACAGCTGGTCAAACCAAGACCCATACCCTTTCTCCTCCTGAAAACGTTTGATTCCTGTTGCTGTGCGTATTGTCAGTGCTGCCTTTTTGCACTCTGAAATTAACTTTTTGAATTTTGTACGCATCTGTACAGCAGTAAAAGGCAAAGTTTCTTCTCTTTTACTAGCTCTTACTCTGAGCTCCACAAGGATCCTACCATAAATTTCAGCATTCTTCTGATTCTTTGTATTAACAAATATGAGTTTATTCTTGTAGTAATCATTATTGACAATAATGTCTACCATGTCATTGACAAGACTGTCACTCCATTTTGCCTTTCGTCCAGACTTTTGCTTCTTCAACTTTGTGCCAGTGTTCAGGACTTCTTTATCTTCATCATCACTTGTCATTGTTGGGTCTTCTGAGTCTTCTACATTGCTGGAACTAAAAGAGAGAAGAAAATCAGTATTATGAACAGTTCACAACATACACTTAGACAATATCATCCACTATCCAAACCTTTAGTTACTATAACTTCCAGTATTATAATCACTAAACCCAGATTTCCTACCTCCTGAAAAAATTACCAGCATAAAATTCTTACCAAACATTTATGCACTAGTCAATTGACTCCTACACCCCCCTGGACATAGTAGGGAATAACCAGGGGATGGGATCACTTTTGAACAATAGTTTGTCCCCTGGGGGTGGTGGGTTAAACAACTTTTGCTTCACATTCAAGTCCCCACCTGGGGGAAGGACAATGGTCATGAATCTGGAAATATGATTGCTTGTGACTGTGATCACTGTCCTATATAGACTTGGATCAAGTCTGTCTCTTGAGGGGACGAGTGGACTGTTTTGTGGTGCGTGAGGAGAATGGGAAGAGCTCTCCCTTTCCCACTGCTTTGTGGTGCACTCTACCCCTCGAGTGACAGACCTGATCCAAGTCTATGTCCCATAGAGTAGTTTCACTTTGAGTGTGTTGGCATCACAGATGCACCCAGTGGGGATTGGATTTGAACAGAATGTCAACCTGGTGAATATCTTTCCAACTAGTCCTAGTCATCCCTGTTTGTTGACACTAGTAGTTTATATTGACACTACAGTATGATGATTATATGTTGCGGCAAACTGTTGTTTTCTCAACATTTCTGCTATATTTAACCCTTTCACTCGCAAATATGGAATTTTCCATACTCTATTATTTTACTCTATTATTTTACTCTGTCTAATACCAAATAATTTTACTCGTCAATGAGAGAGCTCCAGGAAAGTTGGGAGTGACAGGGTTAATGGTCTCTTGTGAATTGTCTTCCGAATGGGAGAGTGATTTGCTCTAAAAGTATCCCCCAGTTCAGTATCCCCCTGACCTCATTTGCTTGAGGTCCAGGTCAAAACCCCACTATGTCCCAGGATGGGGGGTTCAATTGACTAGTGCATTTAGCTTAAATAGGGGTGAAATTAAGACTACATCTGACATATTTTACCCAACAATATAATGTATTTTATATACTCTTATTTCAAACAAATGTGGTCCTGGTCCTCTATTAATATTAAATCTACTCATGTACTTGGATAGTCTGGATTCTGGAACACTCCAGAAAGCAAAGTCAACATGTAGGCCATATTTGTAACTGACCAAATCACACAGGTCAAGGAGTTAAATAACATCTAACATACCTTGAGTTAACTGTAGCTTTACGTTGAAGGCCTGACTGAATCACATTTTGGTTAACGACCTCATCTGGAGCTATATCAGTACTGTCAGTACACTTGTTTGGTTTGTTGTCGTAGCAAACATTACAATAACTCACTCGTCTTCCAGCAACCCATCCTTCAATTTCGTCATCTAATTCTGCAATTGAGCAAACGTTGCAGACAGGAATTGAACATAAGATGCATATGTATTTTGTTTCCCTTAAACAACTGATGCATTCGTCCTCCAAACAGCCGTCCGCCAAGTATCTGCATTCTGCGCATGTCCAGCCCGAATTTTAGGGCAAAAATAAATTAAAATAATTTATGCATTTAGTTCGGCGCATGAGAAGAGCGACGTTTGACTTGGCGTCGCTCCAGTGTCGCATTATGCGACAGGTCCTGCCGCTCCAAGTGAGCTCTGCCGCACTTAATCCATTCTGCTGCACTTAACTGAATCAAACGTCGCTCTTCTGTAGCACTTAATACATCTATTTGATTCGGCGCATGAGAAGAGCGACGTTTGACCTAGGCCTAACCTGAGAATGTTGGCATGGCTTCAAACGAAGAAACGGCGCTGTCTCGCATCGAGAAGTTCAATGGAACGAATTTTCATTTGTGGAAATTCAAAATGCAAATGGTTCTTGAAGACAAGGATCTTTGGGGCATCGTGACTGGCGATGAGGTAGAACCTGCCGAAGAAGGAACTACTGAAGCTCAACGACGACAATTTCAACGACGTGCCCGTAAAGCGCTAGCGACGATTTGTTTATCTCTGGGAGATGAACAACTAGCGTTGGTTCGCTCTGCGAACACTTCAAAGGAAGCCTGGTGTAAACTGGAAAGCCACTACGAGGTAAAATCGTTAGCGAATAAGTTATTTCTGCGTAAGAGGTATTTTACAATGACAATGGCCGAGAACGATACGATGACGGAGCATATCAACAAGTTGAAAGCTTTGGCAGAACAACTTGAGGCTGTAGGCGCTCCAATTTCCGAAGATGATCAAGTTGCAACGTTGTTATGTAGTCTTCCTGATTCGTATAATAATTCAATCATGGCTTTGGAGTCTCGCGCTGAGGATTTAAAACTGGAATTCGTCACTGCAAGATTACTTCATGAAGAACACAAGCGTAAAGAAATTTCTCTTCCTGTTGACAATACAGAGAAAGCTCTTCTCACATCGAAAGGTAAACAACACGAAAAGCCTAAAGGTAAGAAGAAAGGGAAATGCTACAATTGTGGGATACTAGGACATTGGGCTAGAGATTGCCGGAAACCGAAGAAAGTTCAATCTGAAGAAAAGAAAGGAACTCAAGCCAATGCGTCTTGTGCGAGTAAATCTACTGTTACCGTGGAACAACACACTTTATTTTGGAGTTCGAAACATGCCAACAACAGTTCGACGTGGTATATAGATTCAGGCGCTTCACAGCACATGTCTCATCAAAAGGATTCAATGGAAGATTATGTCGAATTTGCTACTCCAGAGAAAGTACGCTTAGGAGACAACCGAGTAATAGAAGCACTTGGAAAAGGGTCAGTTTGTTTACAAGTCAAAGTTGGCGAGAATTACAAGCAAGCTGAATTACAAGATGTTTTGTATGTGCCAGACCTAGCCAAAAATCTGTTTTCTGTTAGTGCCATCACCAAGAAAGGACATGCTATGTCGTTTGATCAGCAAAAGTGTGTCATCATAGACAAGAGTGGAAATCTGGTGGGTTCTGGTAAAGTGAGTGATAACCTCTTCGTTCTTGATGTCCTTGAAGTGAAGGAAAAGTCACATAATGTCAACGCTGCTACTGGAGAGTGCTCAGAACATTTATGGCACCAAAGATACGGACATTTGGGCTTAAAGAACCCGAGGAAGCTACGAGACGAGGAACTTGTCCAAGGTTTGAAATTCAAGTCTTCACAAGAATCAACGTTTTGCGATGGTTGTGCAAAGGGCAAGCAAAACAGGATGTCATTTCCTAAAGAACAAGCAACTCGAGCAACCGAAATCCTAGGGATTGTTCATAGCGATGTTTGTGGTCCCATGCAAACGAAGAGTCATGGAGGAAATCATTACTTCGTAACATTCATTGATGATAAGTCCAGATTCACAGCAGTCTACTTCATGAAACATAAAGATCAGGTCTTCGAGAAATTCAAGGAGTATGAAGCAATGGTTACGAATGTGACTGGAAAGAATATCAAGATCTTGCGTTCAAATAATGGTGGAGAATACACCTCGAAAGTATTTGTTGACTACCTCCACAAGAAAGGAATCCAGAGGCAGTTGACCATTCCTCGAACACCACAGCAGAATGGAGTCGCCGAGAGAATGAACAGAACCATACAAGAAGCAGCAAGATCAATGATGCACAATGCAGGACTTGATTATGGGTATTGGGGTGAAGCTGTGGCAACTGCAGTTATGCTTAGAAATCGTAGTCCAACCGTTGCAGTGGCGAATATGACCCCTTACGAGAGTTTCATGGGCAAGAAAGCAGATATTTCAAATTTGAAAGTTTTTGGGTGCAACGCTTACATGCACATCGCCAAAGAAACCAGAAAGAAGTGGGACGCTAAATCAAAGAAATGCATTTTCATTGGATATAGCCTCGAGAGCAAAGCATATAGACTATGGGATCCTAAAGCAAGAAAAGTGCATTTATCCAGAGATGTCCTGTTCGAGGAGAATAACTTTGACGAACGTGTCAGAGCACCACAGTACACCAAGAGTTTGGAACGTGCACCTGACAACCAAGAACAAGCAATGGAAGAAGAGTCGCCAGAAGAGCCAGAGAAACAACAAAGTGTAATTCGCCAGGATGATGCTGAGGAAAGCAACCAACAAGAAGCTGACAAGCAAGCGGCAGGAGATTTTCCAGAGGAGCCAGTAAATGAAGATCAAAGTGTAGTTACCAATGACGATGCTGAAGAAGAAACTGAAGTACAAGAAACTGACAACCATCAAGAAGAGTCAGAACAATTGCCACGCCGTTCAGAGCGAAGTAGAATGCCACCCTATAGAGATGGTGCAATCACTGGTGATTGGTGGAAACACAATGCTGCATGTAGCAGTACAGAGGGTATTTCTGAAGAGCCTACGACACTTGAAGCAGCTTTAACTTCACCTGATAAAGCACAATGGAAAGAAGCTCTCGACAATGAATACTCCTCTCTCGTAAAGAATAACACTTGGACACTTGTACCACTCCCGGAAGGACGCAATGCAGTTGATTGTCGGTGGGTTTTCAAAGTGAAATACAATGCTGATGGATCTATTGAGCGACATAAAGCCCGTCTTGTTGCAAAAGGTTTTTCACAAGAAGCTGGTCTAGACTACGAGGAAACATTTTCTCCTGTAGCACGTTACACATCACTCCGTACGATCCTCGCATTAGCAAATCAGTTGAACTTAGAAGTTCATCAAATGGATGTTTCCACAGCATTTCTTAACGGAGAATTACAAGAAGAAATCTACATGACGCAGCCTGAAGGGTATGTTGAGGAAGGCCAAGAACATTTGGTTTGCAAGTTGAACAAAAGCATCTATGGTCTAAAGCAAGCATCTAGATGTTGGTGCAAGACAATCGACGAATTTCTCAAGAATTCAGGGTATATACAGTGCACGTCCGACCCATGTCTCTACATAAAGCGAGAGGGAGACAGTTTCATGTTGGTAGCCTTGTACGTTGATGACTTATTAATAGCAAGTAACAGCAAGAAGATGTTGCGCAGAGAGAAAGAAGCTTTGAAGAGCCGATTTGAAATGAAAGATCTTGGAGAAGTCCACTACTGTCTTGCAATCCAGATCGAACGCAAACGAAACAAGAAGCTCATGCTGCTGCATCAAACCAAGTATCTCACAAGCTTACTAAAGAAGTTTGGAATGGAGAATTGCAAACCAGTCTCAACTCCTCTTGATCAAAGCACAAAGTTATTGCCAAATGAGGGAGATCCGATAGAGAAGACCAAGTATCAAGCACTTGTTGGTAGTCTGACCTATGCAGTAACTGGTACAAAACCTGACCTTGCACATGCTTTAGGATGGTTAGTCAATTCTGTTCAAATCCAGGCCTTGAACATTGGAAACTAGCAAAGCGAATCCTGCGTTACATTAAAGGAACAATGGATTATGGAATTAAATTCGATGGTTCTAAGCTAGATACAGTACGCGTATATCTGGATTTGTTGACGCTGATTGGGGTAGTAACCCAAATGGACGGAGATCTCAATCGGGATATCTATTTTCTTTGTGTGGTGGAATTATTAGCTGGGCTAGTAAACGACAAAGTACCGTGGCTTTATCTTCAACAGAAGCCGAATATGTTGCAGCATCCCTTGCATGTCAAGAAGCAGTGTGGTTACGTGCATTACTTCATGATCTCAACTTTGTTCAAGAAGAAAGTACAATCATCAAAGAGGACAACCAAGGAGCAATAGCCTTATCCAAGAATCCAAAGTATCATTCCAGAACGAAGCATATCGACATCAAGCATCATTTCATTCGTGAAAAGGTCGACAATTCCGAAATCACCTTGGAACATTGTCCTACAGACCAGATGGTAGCAGACCTATTAACTAAATCATTAGGAAAGACTTTATTTCAACGTTTCAGAGACCTTATGGGCGTAACTAATGTTATCTGAATAGTTGACGGACACGATAATACTTTATTAGATTAAAGACTTACATATATAGTTCTCTATTTTCGAGAGGGAGTGTTAATATTAATTCAGGTTAACGCGCGAAAATAAGAGAACATCATCAATCATCTTGACAGATAGTTATTTATCCAGACGCTCTCTGAGGGGCTCACTTCCTGTTGTTGTAGTTATCTTATGTACTAGACATATAGATTGAACTCTCAGTTGTTTCTATTAAAGTTTATACATCATGTAGTCCATTCAAGCGTCACGCGTTTTCTACACTGTTAAACGTATACTTTAACAAGTAAGACTCAACTATTCATTTGTGTTTTAAAAAAAGGGTGATGAAAATTACGAAGGGGTAAATTCAGAATATGTTACAATATTCACAAAGAAGCCATGCACAAATTACCCGCCACCTTAATCTTTTTGGTAGTATGCTTATAATTTTAACTTTTATTGTGTCGGATTCTTGGACAAGTCCAAATATTTCAGTGTTTTCCCGCTCTTTTTCTGAGGACGAGCCTGGGACGAGCTCGGACGTCGTGCATGCGCAAAACGTTTGACAGCGGTGTTTCTCCAGGTATAATTATTGCATTTTATTCTTGAGCTTCAACCTCGTTCCCAGGGCCTTTTTGAAATTAGGAGGGCGGGAAAAAGCCCTGGCATGGACTGGTGGACTCTGCATTTTCATTGGTTGATGACTTAATAGTTTTCTTAAACACGGAGCGAGCGCATAAAGGGGAGCGCCCCCCGGCTACGCACTGACAGTTTGAAATGTCAACAGTCAAGTCAACAACGAGTCAGTGAGCTGGTGAAGTTTTGAGAATTATCTTTTATTTATAACCTTTTTACCTTTCAATTACCCATGTAAATTGTAAAGAGAAGCATAAGAGTCTTAGATAAAAACAATTCTGAAGTGATTAAATTTGTTTGGTCAATGAATTTGTAAAATATATAAGCTTATATTATGACCTTGCTTTCAAATGATGTTTGAAGGTCACGTATAGCTGCTTTGTCTTTTGCCGTTTTTTAAAATAGAGTTCCACATAAAAGACAATACTTTGATATTTAACTAAAACAGACCATTTAAACGAAGACAATAAATAGTTTATTATATTAACTTTGCAAGTCAATATATCACAAATTGAGAACTTTTTAGTAGTCATTTGTCTGGCTTTCCAGACAACATGTACTGTCTGTCAGTCGTGCAAAAACAAAGTTGTCGTCGTTGAAAAGTGAGATGATGTTCAGACATCTACATGGAGATATTCATTATCAACATTCTTGGTGTATATAAAAGGGTCTTATAATTACAAGGACGGAAGATATGAATGAATAAGCAAAGAATACAGACATCATCTGCATTCAACAAGAAAAATGGTGAGACGCTTGGTCTTTTTCGTACGGTTTTTCCTCACCTTAGTTTTGTTTCGACGTATTGGAAGCGTAATTTTTCCGTCTTTCTACTCAAAATGATGTGTTACACTTGAAAAAGACAAGCTCGACGTTTGGAAAGCGGCAAGTTTAATTTAAAAACAGTAAACAAATCTCACAAAAGCTCCACTCTTCAGTCTCAGCCAAAGTTCCTCGGTAAGGCCGGAAGTAATTTTAGCTGTGTGGACCAATCAGATACGTTTGGGCAGGATTGGCTGAGGTACTCAGCCAGACTTATGCGCTCGCTCCGTGTTTAAACATTCCTCAGGAAACGTAATTATGCATAGTTTTGTGCCAGTTATAATCAAATAGCTTCAACGGGACCGCCAACGGGACCAATGAGACCGCCCATTACAATAAACGTCTTCCACGGGACCGCCATTGCTCCAAATGATTTCGTATACTAAACTAAATTGCTAATTTATTACACCCAGTATTTCTGGGTGCTGCGACCAACCGATGCCAGGGCCTTTTCCCGCCCTCCCAATTTCAAAAAGGCCCTGGGAACGAGGTTGGCTGAGCCTCCCTTATGTCATGTACCATTCTCGTCCCCAGAGCCTATCCGTTTTCCGCGAGCCAGCACGAGAGAGGCTTTGGGGAATTGGGGACGAGAATGGTCATGTACGACATATACCTTAAAAAATGTCCCAGGAAAAACGAGACGAAGAATGTAGATACACTCACCATGACGTATCACTGACGTCATCATCATCATCATCATCATCGTCATTCAACGGAATATCATGAGATGTATCGTCATCTGTTTCCTCAAGCTTAGATTGGAAAGCTGACAAAAGCGTCATCGTCTATACAAAGTACACAATTAATAAAACACAATGAATAACATAAAATATCTCTGCAAATAAAGTGAGTGGCACAATTCTGTAAGACAATAAATAAAACTATGTTATTCGCGGCAAAACTCAGCAAGTGTTTCGTTATATATCAAAGATATTCAAATTCCAAAACACTAGAACTCAAAGCACTTGAGTTCCCTATAATTTTAATTAAAGACTCAGTCATAAATTGCCCCAGTAAATCTTCAGACCATGAGGTTTGAGTACTGCCGAAATTATTGAAACGTTAGTTTTCTAACGTTTCGAGCGAAGGCCCTTCGTCAGAGAGAACGTGAAAGATGGAGTTATAAGATCTGTAAAGTATTTCTCCTTTGAAAAATATAATAAGGACTTATTAACCGAGTGCGAGGTCTGTACGGGAAAGTATTTGCCTGAGGTTTTCGTACAGACCGAGCGACGAAGGAGCGAGGTTTGTGCGATAAAATCGAGGGCAAATACTTTACAGTACAGACCGAGCAAACGAGGTTAATAAGGAATTTATTATACGGCTATTGGTTCATTTTATTTTAAAGCTTCGGGCGTTGTTTTCGTCTTCGGAGTATGCTGTTTACCTTACCTGTTGACTTTTTCGTGTCGCTTCTTGGCCTTCTTATTTACACCAGTTCAGCTTTTATTTGTCGTGTTTTTAGATAAACAGCTTTAAAGAAAACCAGCAGTGATATTCCAACACATTTTATTGTTCAGACTATTTGAATAAAGATACCTATTTCTCTTTTATTTGTACTTAAATCAACTCAAAAATGTTCCCGCCAAAACTTACAGGGCCGAGAAAAAAGCGTATTGACCGGTCGGTCAATATCGTAAAATCCCGACCTCTGAGGAACCAATCAGCGTGCGTCGTTTTGCGTACGGACCGGAAATCAAACCGAGCCATATAATAATATTTCGTACTGAACAAGTTCTCGTTTCCAGTTGGCTCCAAAAATTTCAATGATTGATCTTTCAACTTATGTAATAATCATTGTGTATTCACGTGAACAAACGCGTGATGGTGAATTGGTTGATAGCGCCAAAGAGCAACATTGCAGCCGTTTCCATGCACAGAAAGAAACAGTGAAACCCTCAGTTTGTTCAACACCACCCGACCAAAAGTTGAGAAGCAAATGTCTATGGTATATATAGCAATTATATGATAAGTTGTACGTATACATGTAGTGCATGTGGTACGTTTGTGAGCTTGGTGTAATCATGTAACAGACGTTTGGTGGACGTTCGTCAAGCTTAATTACTCAGAAAAATTTCAGAGCCCCCAGACAGGGTTCGAACCTGCGACCTTCTCAGAAATCTTTTCTGAGTAATTGAGCTTGACAAACGTCCATCAAACGTCTGTTATAACAATTATATTGGAAAATTAAACTTATGACCTTATGAGCTTTAGCATTTTCATATTGCGGAGACCACTGACCACCTTGGGAAGATGTAAGCATGAATTTATCCCGCGTGAAGAATTATTATTATATATTCAAACTTTATTCTCGTTCATGATTGGCCAAAACGCCCCCGCTAATTCTCCGTATCTGGAAGCTGACGCGTTAGTTCAGCTGCTGACGTGATCAGCGTGCAATAATACCTTGTTTTGGATCGAACTTCGATCCAAAACAAGGTATTATTGCACGCTGTTGAACCCAAGCCTCCAGCGCGGTCGGCAGCTTG
>OZ035998.1:2207526-2335026 GCA_964035015.1 Corallium rubrum
AAACCTTGATAAGAATTATTTAACTTAAGCAATACAATAAAATGTGATGTACTGTACCTCAGCCTTGTAGATTTTGGGAGGGTAAAGAGGATAATCATTTTGATCAACTTCTAAACTTTCCATTTCTAACATATTGTAGATGGTATTACCAGTAACCTAAATCAAATACAATCTTTTAAATGGAATGAATTCAAATGAAACCATGTATATCTATAATTTATTAGACTTTAATTATATGGAACCTGAATTATTTCTCAAATGCGATTTGCAACAGCACTACATTTTGGGGTTTTCCGATCAAAATACCGCAAGATACATCATGTGTTATAGTGAAATACAGGCACACTGGAAATGTGGTGCTTCAGAACAAAACAAATTTAGATCGAATAAGATAAAGAGCGCGCTCAAAAATATTTCCATGATGAGGATACTTGAGGGCGACAGCAACATTTAGCAAGATGAGAGCCTCGGAGCGCGCTGCTAATACCTAAACAAACTGTTTATGCGCACAAGCATAGGTTAATGAATTGATTTTGGGTCACACCTGATCGATAAATTAAGCATGCTGAACTTTACGAGAAGCCGTAGCGATGCGATGTGTGCTTTCGTAAAAAGTCACTTCGCTTCAAAGATGATATAAATATGAATCTAACGTAGCACGCCTCGGTTTCAAAGTTATATTTTGCAAGCTAATATATGCCATTTAATTTTAAATTCAATTCAAACATTTGAATTAGTTATTAACTTCGTAAAGTTATATTAAAATTGCTTTGAAAAACGCATTTACAATTTTAAAAAGAAAATTGCTTTGAAAAACGCATTTTAAAATTTTACCTGGTACCGACGTGGTGTACGCATTTAAACTAAAAAATTATCGTACTCGAAAATATGCTGAAACGTTTCAAACCTTGTTTTTTAACTTGTTGAAACGATTTTGAATAAGTCATTTTTAGACGTTCGCTCTGTTAAACTGTTAAAGTCGGCGCCGTTACAACAAAAAACACCCACCGTAATAAAAAAACATTCTTACAGTAAACTTCTTTATTGTTGTGTATTAAAATAATCCTAAAAAAAGATCCTAAAAATATATACTTTTCCAAAAATTGTGTGCTTTCCATTCAGTTCATCTGCACGTCCAAGTGTGAAAAAGAATTGACTTCGGTTGTCATTTTGACCAGCATTCGCCATGGCAACCAGACCTCGCCTGACAAAGCGTAACCTCTGATGAATCTCGTCCTAAAGTTGGCAAAAACAATAAGAAAGAAATTATTATGTTTTTTAATTAAAATTTTGAAAGCTTCATGGGAATAAAGTGAATAAACCAAGTATTAGAGATGATGCAGTAATTACTTTGAATGGCTTTCCATAAATTGAATCTCCTCCTTTACGGAAAAAAGAAAGAAAAGACAAGATTGTTCAGGTGTTTCCTTAGATAGCACTGTAGATGTGGTAACTGACCAATCACAGCAGGCACAACATGCAACTTATTAATTTATAAATGCTAATGTCACAGTAATTTTACTATTTAGCAACGAAAACGGATCTAATTTTTGAGCCATTCGGTACAGTGCAACTGTCAGTACAGTTTGCAGCACTACTTTTTTACAGCAAGAAAAAAAACTGGACTTGATACCTGGGTTGAAAAGCAGGGCCAGACATGTGGAAAAATTAGAAAAGTTTGGGAGTAGTGCCAGATTACTCATGATAATTAAAAAAAATTTAGTCTCAGCTTGTGCAGTTACTGTTTTAGTATTGTATGTAATATATCATACACTCAGAGGAGTGTTTCATCAGGATATCCAAACACAATGAGACGTTTGTTGAAAACCAAGGCAAAGCCAAGGTTTTTGAACAAGCTTTGAGGTGTTTGGATTTCCTGATGAAACACTCCTCTGAGTGTATGATATAGTATCTCAAACAAATCAGTATTTTAAGAGAAAATCGAGATGAAAGTTTTCTTAATTTATGTAATTTCTTCCTCCAAAATCCAAACCACAGACACGGTACTGATTTCCTGTGTTTCAATTTTCCTCATGAATTATTAATGAGTTTGAGATGGTAGGATATTAGTGTTTCTTTCCAAGCTCAAATTTATCCTAATTACCCATGATCCACTGCTACTGCTGAACTACTCTATTACTAATATATGGTATTTAATTCTTCTTACTACTGTAATAATCCAGCATGCTGTTTAATCACAAAAAGATTTCAAAAAAATAATTACTAAATTATTTCATTAATTTTCCACCAAATCCAATTATGTATCTCAATCCTCTGGCACAAACTTAATGTTAAAATCAATCATATTATAGTTTTCTATTAAAACAATCATTAAATATTTTTACATACCTGTACCTGTCCCACTGGGGTCTCCTCCTTGAATACAGAATCCTGTCAAATAGATTAAGTTCTGTTTATATTATACACTGTACCAAGTACTCCATTTCTCTAGCTTTCTGATAGCTAGAACATTTGAAAATTGTCGATCATATTGTCCCTAATAATTCCCAAGAATAATTACAGTATTCCATAAATTAAGTAACCATATAATGTTGTTTTGCTTGTCTTCTTTTTTCATTTTGTCTTGGTTTTGCTAGTATTTAGTTTAACTTTATGGTTATTACAAAAAATATTTATTTACTGATTAATTTAGTCTTTGGAAAAACAGTTTGTTTTGTGTTGTGTTCTCAACTGCTACTGTGCATGATCTTACATGTATATGGCCACATTTTCACATCTTAAAACTACATACATATGGTATGCAATTGCAGGACAAAGTTCCTGCATGTGTGCATATGGCAAAATGTAGGAGCACAGCTGAACCTGAGTGTGATGACGTGCACTATTGTGAGAAAATATTCACATACAGTAATTGTACTTAAAAATAGCCCTTAATAAACATGATTTTGATAAATCATCACTGCGTGCTAGCAATTATAACTAATAAAAATTACTGCACATTCAAATATCTTTGATTTGTCTGCATATATTTTGTCAGTTGGCTGCACATGATGGCAACCAAAATTTGATATAATAAAAATTTAATAGATCTTTGATCCTTTCCTCCCAAATACAGAATTTTCCTTACTTTATTATTTTACTCTGTCTAACAGCAGATGATTTTATTAGTCAATGCGAGAGCTCCTGGAAAGTTGGGAGTGAAAGGGTTAACTGGTTATGTGTTCATTTAACACTCATATTTGTTTGCCTTATTCCCCAGTGCTAGCTTCTTCAGACACAGCCTTGTAACAACTTGCTTACAGGTTGGAACAACCCAGGTGTTCTTATATGCAATTGTGTACCTTTAACAATCCGATGGAATATTGTGTCATCATAATAACCCTCCAAGCACAGTTGCACAAAATTACGACATGCTTTTGGTGTCTCTTTTGACCATAACTCAATGTCAATATCTCCTACACTAGTGCTCAAAAGAACCTAAGAATTAAAGAAAAGATCCTTCATACAGTGATTTAAATATATATATATATACATGTATAATCGAAATAATATAGTAAGGTTAGATATACTGCCGAAACACTGAAAACATAGGAGTCTAACGTTTCGAGCGAAGGCCCTTTGTCAGAGAGAAGGAGTCTAACGTTTCGAGCGAAGGCCCTTCATCAGAGAGAAACGTTAAATTCCTCTGACAAGGGCCTTTGCTCGAAACGTTAGACTCCTATGTTCTCTGTTTCGGCAGTATAAAAATTATCTAACCTTACTATATTTCGATTGTTGTTTCTACACTGCGTAAGCAGCACGCTACTTTTATTATATATACAGTATATATATATACATATATATATACATATATATATATATATATATACATGTATATATATATATATATATATGTACTGTATATATATATATACAGTACTGTACATATTACAGTAAGTTACTGGTAATCAATAACAGTTCTTGTAATTTAACTATTTTTGCCTCAGCAAATAATTGCTGAAGTCTTTCGATAATTTGCTACTTGCCTCGGCAATGATGCCTAATGGCAATTGTCTGTAGATTGCTTTGGCAATTGCTTCGGCACACTTCGGCAAGCACGTAGGCATTTGTAAAAGACTCTTGTCACACCTGGCACTTGTAAATGCATACGGAAACGATTAAAGGCAATCACAAAAGTAGATTCTGTTTGAAAACAGTGTTGACAATTGGTTTTTATTTTACAGAAACAAATGCCTGATTTGAGAGAATATATAGTTTTAGAGAAGATAGTAGCCATTATCAACAAACTGTATGAATGAATGTTAATTCATTTGAGGAAAACGATTCGAACAGGGAAGTGCTGTATAGTTTACCAATTAAAGTTTGACGAAGTGGAGCGTCCGTATGGCGTGGCAAAGTCATACATTTCCAATGGAAACCTGATTCCACAGTGGGAAATAGTCTCAACAATAAACATTGTTCAAAACATGAAGAAACACAAAACATTTTTAATGCCCAGAACTGGATGCAGGAAGAGTGAAATAGTAAGAAATTATTTACGTTAAGTCGTTTAAAAGGACATTATGATTGGAATGAACATGCATTGTTTTTGGGAAAGGTATAACAATGTCAATGATGGGTGGAATTGCCTCGGCATTTTTTTTGCTGAGGCAAACCAGAAAAATAATAACTTGCCTTGGCAATTACCAAGTGCTGAGGCAAATAATGAGGACTGAATAATATGATAAGTTGTATGTATACATGTAGTGCATTAATGAGCTTGGGTGTAATATAACTGATGTTTGTTGGATGTCTGGGGCTCTTTCTTTCTGAGTAATTGAGCTTGATGAACATCCAACTAATGTCTGTTATTTGTACATTATTAGTGTTTTCAGCTTGAGTTGGTAAAGTTTTCTACCAACTCAAGCTGAAAACACTACGTACAAAAACATTTACTGAAAATAAACTGACACACTGCAACTAGCCCAACAAGTACTTGTGACACACGTATGGATTGACTAGTTCCCAGGTATAAATATTGAAAACAACCTAGTTGGTCTACCATCTGAGTTCCAGTGGCTCAATGGTGAGAGTGTCCGGCAGGCATTCGGAAGGTTGTGGGTTCGAGTCCTGCCTGGAGGCTGGAGCTCAGAGTTTTTCTCTGAGCTTAACTTATAACAGCTTTTACAGCAGAACATACAGGAAAAAAATGTCTGTTAATCAATTTACATGTAAAGTATACAGTGTAGTTTGTATCCTAAATTGGAAGTTACCTGAATATAAATATTTATTTATTATTATTATTATTATTATTGTTATTATTATTATTATTATTATTATTACTATTATTATTATTATTATTATTATTATTATTATTATTATTATTATTATTATTATTATTATTATTATTATTATTTTAAAAATCACAGTGTTTGTATATTTATTTAAATCACATGTAAACAAAATTTTCATGAAATTCTATACCTTCCCTTTAGTGGGTGGTTCTTGAATATAAATATTACTCATGTTCTTCCAGTAACTTTACAGTATGTCACTATGTGTTTTCTTTAGCTTCACTTTAAACTGTGCCAAGAAAGTAATGCCAGATGTGCCAGCCACACTCTTCCATATTTTCCACCATATTGTTTTTGAGCCCCAAATACTCTCAAATACTCCAGCGGTTTCTTGCATTTCAACAATATTGCCACGTGGGTTCAAAATGGCGGCGTGTCGGGGGAGGATACCAATAACGTGCTTGATTCGAAGAAATTCACTGATTCTACATCGAAAAAAGGTATGATACATGACATCAGAATTTTTAAAGTAAATTCAAATGGTGTAAATCACAACCTTCTTGCGAAGGGCTACTTCAGTACAGTACGAGACAGAAGCACGTAAATGTATATGTAAACATATAAATAATTTGTATATTTAATACAGTAATATTTCTATACTGTATTTTATACCTTCGGTTCTCTTATACTGTGCCTTGAGGCGTGTAGATGTATAATAAAGATCTAAATATTAAAACGAATTAAAACCCCTAAGCGAATTTAGTTTGGCATACAAACCAGAAAACTTGGCTCGTCTGCCTCAGGCCATGGTGTTGCTCTTTCACAATTTTACACCTCATCAGAAGTTTGACGCGATTAGTTATGTTGATGACAAGTATTTTAATATATTTTTTAAGGTACATACTGTAATTTTGAACACTTGTGATTTAATCATTGTCTTTCCAGGAGAGGGGGGAGGGGGTACTCTATTGGCTATACTGCCAATACTGGAGGTATGCCACTGGAAAGGGTATGGTTTTTACCATTTTTAGTCTGGAACAGGGTATAAATTTTCAGTCTGCAACAGGGTCTGGGTTTTTTCTGGCACATGTAGGCTAAACAGTTTATGTTGCCATTTTGTCTGAAACAGTCATAAAAACATTTAATTCCTTAGTCTAGAACAGGGTCAGGGTTTCAAAGATTCAAATGTTTCAAACATCCCTTAACCCTGAATTCCAAGGAATACACTCCCCATCCACCACCCACCCCCTAGGGCAAGTACATCCCACCGAGATTAAGTCCCATACAGTTTCACTTAATCCAGCAGGCCTTGCCTGGAGTAAAACAGATGTGCTTTATAAAAAGCACTCCTTGGAGACTCAAGGCACTCGATTTTGTGCACATGTGTCATAACTACGGCACCACCATGATGGCCATGTGCCGTCTTTTAGAGAGTTTAAGCTTTGCATTTGAGAGCTCTGGCAAACGGTGCAATTGATTTTGTTAGTAATTAATTCCAACTGGCCCTCACCATTTGTATTTCTTTGTTATAATGGCGAGTTTACATTATAGTTTAACATGAGAAGTCTTTTTCTGTGAGTGATTAAAGGTGCACCATACATATTTTGACGCATGTGTTACATGTGCTTGATCAAGTGCATCTCTGGGCAAGGCCTCATCCAGATTAAGAATAGATATTTAAACTGTTTAATATATATACTGTATGAAGAAACCAATCTGTTTTAAAATATTGGCAAGAATATAAAATACCATATCCCATGACTTCTGCTTCCAATGTACCATAAATGACTTGTAACTACCAGTATAGTAGTTTTTACTAGTAGAGTTTTTCACTTCTTGTCTATTATGGTTCATCCACTCAGAGTAACACCTACTGACTACCCAAGTACAAAGCCCAACATTATGTCTTCAATTCAAAAAAACCCATTTAATTAAGTCATTATATCAATTAAAATCTTTTAATGTTTTTATGTTGACATTTATTTTTTGTTGATTTAGACTTCTTATACCAGTCGCCAAATTGCTTCAAGTTCAAGAGCTTTTCTAAAAAAGGTTTTCTGAAAATAGTGATATAAAAGTATAGTGTTTACATAGACAGTGAAAATATAGAGGTTGGTGTATTTCTAAAATACTGATTATGTCAGGTCTAATGTTTGAGAGAAGACACAGCTTCATTACAGAGAAATATTAAACATAGACATTCTAGAATTGATCATTATTTTGGCAACACATTGACCAGATCATATTTTTTTGATTTATTGAATTAAATATTTCTTTATCAAATATATAGTGTGTGGTATTCCAGTTTTATTAACATGCATCTTTATTAATCAACAAATTTATTCTTGTATTTTCATAACAGGATAATTTCTGTTTAGTTACAAAAAGATGGGTTCACCAGTCAGGTACAATAATTGTATTTTAGAGTAGATCATGTAAAATCACAATAGAATAGAGTACAGTACAGTACAGTACAGTACAGTACAGTACAGTACAGTACAGTACAGTACAGTACAGTACAGTACAGTACAGTACAGTGCATATATGGGAAAATGTCACCATCAGTCATGTAATAATTTATAAGTTATTTGTCTGTCTGTCTGTCTGTCTGTCTGTCTGTCTGTCTGTCTGTCTGTCTGTCTGTCTGTCTGTCTGTCTGTCTGTCTGTCTGTCTGTCTGTCTGTCTGTCTGTCTGTCTGTGTTTGTTTGTTTGTTTGTTTGTTTGTTTGTTTGTTTGTTTGTTTGTTTGTTTGTTTGTTTGTTTGTTTGCACTGATTTTCATGAAAGTTTGCAGAAGGGTTGGCCTTAGAACAATGACCAATTCATTAAATTTTGGTTGAATTTAGTGAAAATTTGGATGAGCAATTAATAAAAATCTGATCACAAGATTCTATACATGTGTCGAAGAAATGCTTGATTGCACTCATTATCTTTATTTTATACAAAAATATTGCATAATTTTGGTGCAAGTGCAATCAAACATTTTATTCATACATGCATGTGTTGGTCTTGTGAGCTAGCCTGGTTAGCGGGATGTTCATTTTCTTTTTAAACATCTCTGATAACCCGCTGGCAGAGGTATGCAGTTTCTGAGTGCTCTCTTGTTAGTTGTTATTTATTTATTTATTTATTTATTTATTTATTTATTTATTTATTTATGTATGTATTTTTGTTTAGTTGTTTTGTGCAAGTTTTCTCAGTTTTTATTGTCAGATCCTGGTGAAGGAATTAAAGAAGTTACAATAAAAAAGTGGTTTGTTAACTTTAATATACTATAAATTTTTGTGTTGGCCATGTACTAACTACATGACTTGTACGATCAGTACCAATTACTACTGTTAGTAAGATGATGACTTTTTGGCAGTTTCTGTGTTTGTTATATCTTACTGAGTAAAAAATTTAATCATTGCTTGTTTGTTTATTTGTTTGTTTGTTTGTTTGTTTGTTTGTTTGTTTGTTTGTTTGTTTGTTTGTTGGTGAATCATTCCTTCATTTTTTTTAAAATTTATTTACATGTATTTAAATTTTTATTTATTTATTTGTTTATTTATTTATTTATTTATTTATATTTATTTATTTATTTATATCTATCTATTTATTTGTATTTATTTATTTACATAGTTATTTACATTTTTATTTATTTATTTATTTATTTATTTATTTATTTATTTATTTATTTATTTATTTATTTATGTATTTATTTATTTATTTATTTGTTTATTTATTTTTGTTTATTTATTTATTTATTTATTTATTTAAGTAATTAATTTATTTATTTATTTATATCTATTTATTTATTTACATATTTATTTACATATTTATTTACATTTTTATTTATTTATTTATTTGTTTATTTATTTGTTTAATTATTTATTTATTTAATTTATTTATTTATTTCTCACTAAAGGTTTGTTCAACCTGGTGATGAAGTGCAGCAATTTGATGACCTTTGTGAAGCTGAAAGTGATAAGGTTCAAATAGATTTTGTTTGTTTTTCTACTGGTCATATTTACATACATGTAATTTTATAGGCATAAGACATGTTGTAGAGTAGCACTATAACATATAATTTATGTAGTTGATATTAATCGTGAATACAAACCATTGCACGTTTAGGGGTGTTGGTGGCACGGTGATTAGCGCACATGCCTTTCACCTCTGCGACCCGGGTTCAATTCCTGCTCTCAGCAGTTATCTGATTAAAAAAATTTCACCTGGGCCGCATGTGAGAAGAGTGCTTCCAGTTTGACTCTACCAAACATCACAGGTTTCCTCCGGGTACTCCGGTTTCCTCCTGTAGAAACACTGGACCAATCAGGGATGGCCCTTACTGGACTTCTAGGGAGAACAGTTAGCTTTTAACTGATAGAGATATCCATTATAAATAAGATTAGAAAGAAATATTTAAATGAACAACCATTGTTTCTAAAATTCTAAATTCAGTATTGTACAATACAACAATAATAGACTATTGTAATGTACAGTAATGCATTGCTTTGCTTCATGTTGTGACGTTGCATTGTGCTGCTAGTTTATTTGACGTTTTTCTAATTTTGAATTTGATATATATATATATACATTTATATAATATATAAATACATGTATATATATATATATATATATATATATATATATATATAGATATATAGATATATAGATATATATATAATTATATGTATATATATAATATATACATGTATGAATTATATATATATGATGAATTATATATATTATATATTAAATGATTGTGTAAATATTCTTAAAGGCAGCCTTAACAATAACAAGTCCTTATGATGGTGTGATAAAGAAAATTTATTATGAAGAAGATTCAGTGGCTCTAGTTGGAACACCATTGGTTGACTTTGAGATCTCTGATGGTTAGTCATCTGTATTATTTAATAGATAAATCTTAAAGGACTTTGTATCAGTGATGGATTTACAGGGGGGTGCCAATTGCCTATACATTAAAGGACACATTCATTCAATGTCCGTGTAAACTTCATGCATGCTATCATATGATTCATAGATATATGATTCATATATTAGCTGTCATATGATTCATAGGTATTAATAGGTATAAAAAAAATTTTCTGGTTGGCTTCACCCCCCCTACCCCCCACCACCGGCTTGGTCCCTGGACCCTGCTGGGGACTGTGTACCCAGACCCCTGCCATAGCTCCCTCAGCAGCGCTCCACCCTGCCTCGGTCATGCCCCACACTGCAGGCCTGATCTCACTTTGCTCGTTCAGCACCCCCACCTCCCCTACCAGATCAAGCTGGATCCATCACTGCTTTGTATTGTACATACCGTACTTAGAAAAATTTCAAATAATAGAAACCTATAGGATGATATGTAGGTCCTACAAGTGAACCATACTTAGCTTTAGGAGTGAAACAGTGGCATAGCCAAGGGTGGGTGAGGGGGGTGGTCACCCCCCTCCCTCCCCAATGGTCTCCAAGACCGTTCTCATGAAAAGTTTAAATCCGTGGAGAAACGTGTGGGGGGTTACAGTTTTAAGTCCAAGTGAGTAGATAGTGATGTGTTATATATATTGCCAGGAGCGCAACTAGGGGGGGTGGGGTGTTTCAACCCCTGCCCTTTTTAACCCCTGCCCTTTTTGTGAGACCTCTAATACTAGGTTAGACATTAGATAAACAAATAATTAATCGTCTGTTGTAGTACGCAATACAATTCTCCGCAAATCTGGCGAGACTCAGACACAGAATAGTAATACAACCAGAAGTCCAACTCGCGTCGGAACCTTTGAAGTTTATATCCTCGCGCATGTCACCTCGCGCATCTTGATTCCTCACCATCCTACGCCATCCTGGCAAGTTCCCCCGGCAGTTTGGGCCTTCAAAAGAAGGTTAAAACTGCCGGGGGAACTTGCCAGGATGGCGTAGGATGGCGTAGGACATTGCGTAGGATCGCGACGCGTAGGATGGCGTAAGATGGCGTAAAATATCGCGCCTGCGCATTGAAGAAATGTGGACAAGTTTTCACTCGAGTCGGACTTCTGGTTGTATTACTATTCTGTGACTCAGAGTTTGGCTTCAATCTCGTACCCATTTTGTAATATGCTACACCAAGTGTTTCCTAAAAACAACCGCTTTTCTGAATTTGTGAGCTCAGCTTTCGAATCTCATGGCGAAAATGAACCAATCATATAGCTAGATAGAGCTATAGATTTTACTTTTGTCTTATGAGCTCTCGGCTGGAACTAATTAGAAATCTATTCAATATTAACAATAGAAATGTCGATTCGTGAAAAAAAATTCGCAAGTGCAAAACCGGCTTAACTTCAAGTATTGATTTGTAACCACTAACCAGATTTCCGATACAAAGCGCTAAAACCTGGTTGGAGTTTTTCAACGTTTGATTTCACGAAGGGAATCATGGTAATGGTATTAATTGACGCCAACGTGAAAGTTTTGGAATTATCGAATTTCAGACAACATTTGGTTTTTTAGCGCTTTGTATCAGGGCTCTCTGGAAACTATCAGAAGACAAAAATTCTTTGCACTAAAGTTCGTAAAAGGAATCATGACGTCTGTGGCTCAGTGGAGACGGAAAGAGCAGATGGACTAAAATCGTACAAGACTACAAGGCCAAAATAAAGTTTCTAGTTGTGTCACGAAACTTTAATAAGAATATGATTTAGTATTTCTTCTGCCCTCATGCAAGGGAAGAATTAATGACAGCTGTCTAATCAACGGACATATACATCTACTTGGACTTGCAGTGGTGGCAATAATATTATAATGGGAAGGGCTATTAACAATTTCTCAATAGAATGGTAAAAAGTGTGTATTTTGCGCACACACTTAGCAAAACTTAATTAGGCCGTTATTTTAACTCCTCTCCAAAATGACGCCTGGGTATGGGGTGGATTTTAGCTCCATAAATTTGTGTTTCTTTCGTATGATGTCGTTTTGCATATAATTAAATAGATGGTGAAGTTGAGACAGCAGCGGTTGAGGACCACAGTAAACGTCAAATCTCAGAAGAATCCAAGCAAGCTACAATAGACACTAGTAAAACATTTTCAAATCAAATAAACCAAGTTTCTGGGAAAAAATTAGCAACCCCAGCTGTACGAAAAATGGCCATGGAAAAGAATGTGAGTTTAATGTATATACCTATACTGTATAATGTTATTTACCAAGCTAGAGGTCTGGGACACAGAATAAGGATCAACCAGAAGTCCAACTCTCGGAAAAAAGTGTCCCATTATTTTTATGCGCATGCGCCAGTCCGCCATTTTGAAAGTAAGTGCAACCGGGAAATTATCCCCCTCGTCCTTACGACCCTCGGGCTCCTGTAGTCAATTACCCTTGGCCTTCTTGTGACCTTTTATTTAACTTTATATTGTTATCTATACATATATAAATAATATTTATTAAGTAATAAGTAATTTACTTTAGAAAATATTTCGTTGGAGATGAAATTCTTTGACCACGAGATTATTAAAACTTCAGTACGCGGATACTACGGGTAAAAGTCCGTGGCAAAAAAGTCCTGTACTCACGAAGTGGGTTTTACATTTTTCGATTAATGCCGACACACTTGTTTATAGAGAAAGATGGCTAAAAATTTCGGAACTACGCATTGTTGAAATACATCGAGTACGTATGTTGTTAGAAATTTTATAAGCTTTCATTCGGTATATAGTTCAAATCATAGTGTTACCTGTAACTTTTTAAAATGTTCAAAATGTTCTGACCATTGACCATAAAAGTTTTAATATTTTTTCATATATTCAAAAGGTATGATCACTAGTTTGCACCAAAAACGTTTTCAACTTCAATTAGAAATCTGCAAACGTTTCCACTCCTTTCGTGTTTGAATTAGCTTCTGTTCAAGAAATATCTTAGGTTCATGCCAGAAGTCTTTCTGAGGTTATAGCAAACACCAAAACAACAAAAGGCAAAACAAACTTAAGAAATTCATCCATTTCAGACTGTCCACGTCAAAATAATAATGTTTTTTTTTATATTTTAAAATACTTCCCAGCAAGAAAATTAAAAGTTCTGACATGAATAGCACTTGACAGTACCCTTTGTCTAATATCTTGTTCAGGGCTGTGTGTTTAGTATTTAAAAACAAAATCCAAAATTCTATAACACTTGTGAGGAGTTCATTTCGCATTATACAATTCTTATTTTACGAACAATGAATGGTGAGAACATTTTGAACATTTTAAAAAGTTACAGGTAACACTAAAACTTGAATTATATACCAAATGAAAGCTTATAAAATTTCTAACAACATACGTACCCGATATATTTCAACAATGCGTAGTTCCGAAATTGTTAGCAATCTTTTTCTATAAACAAATGTGTCGGCAAAATCGAGAAATGTAAAACCCGCTTCATGAGTGCAGGACTTTTTTGCCACGGACTTTTACCCGTAGTATCCGCTCACTGAAGTTTTAATAAGGTCGTGGTCAAAGAATTCTATCTCCAAAGAATCGTTTTCTGAAGTAAATTACTTATTTACTTAACTAAATATTTATATATATAGATAACAATATAAAGTTAATTAAAAGGTCACAAGAAGGCCAAGAGTAATTGACTACAGGAGCCCGAGGGTCGTAAGGACGAGGGGGATAATTTCCCGGTTGCACTTACTTTCAAAATGGCGCCGGGATCGCGAGGCCGACATTTCCCGAGGACGCTTACATCAAAGGTGCCGCCGACAGAGAGTTGGACTTCTGGTTGATCCTTATTCTGTGTCTGGGAGTTGCCTAGCCTGCGTAGCAGCCGGGTTTTTTGGGGAGGAAGAGGGCGGCCCGCCCGCCTCCTCCCCTAAAAAACCGGCTGCTACGCAGGCTATGAGTTGCCCGAAGTCTTAAAAAAAAGTGCAAACCAGTCCAAAGGCAAGCTCTTTGCAGTTAAGACTGAGCACGACATTTTTCCAGTACAGACCGACTATGTTTAATAAATAACCAATTTATTTTTTCCGTTTGTCGATGTTTTTATGTTATCTGCAGGTTTAGGCTTTTTTGTATGGTTTTATAACCTGTGAGTTAGCATAAATAACAATTGAACCTTTATAGTCGTTGCTTACGGTCGCTTATACTAGAGGTGGTTTGATTTTGATTAATATACCGTAAAAACTCTATTAACCCCCATCCTTCCCTAATAAGCCCATCTCTCTATTAAAATATAGTAAGGTTAGATATACTGCCGAAACAGAGAACGTAGGAGTCTAACGTTTCGAGCGAAGGCCCTTCGTCAGAGAGAAACGTGAAGACGAAGGGCCTTCGCTCGAAGCGTTAGACTCCTACGTTCTCTGTTTCAGCAGTATATCTAACCTTACTATATTTCGATTGTTCTTTCTACACTGCCTACGCAGCACACTACTTTTATATCTCTCTATTAAGCCGGTTCCTTTAGAGTTCCAATATTCAAATAAGCGCACCGTTTTTTAAGCCTTCCTCCCCCTAACCCGGTTTATGACGTGTTAGATCAATGGTAGCGTACTTTATTCTTCATTTACTTCTTCTTTAAATTTGATTGTAGGTAAGCTTAGACGACATATCTGGGACAGGAAAAGATGGAAGAATATTAAAAGAGGATATATTGAACTTCTTTAAGAAAGACAAAACAGGTAAAATAATAGCAAAGTGAAAAGGTGGTAAAGTGTAAACTGCCAAGATTTTTGAAACGAAATACTATGTTTCAAACAGCTCCGCTCGAAACGTCTCACTTTGCTATGTCCAAAACACTTTCTTCCCAGCATTCTACTTTTTAAAAATTATTTTAGTTAATATTCAATTTGAGTACATTGAATATAAGTTTACGTTTGCGAAATACCGGCACCGCTTGCCCGCTTACCCGCTTATACACGCTAGCCCGCTTGAGAATGACCCCGTATACGAACTTTGAACTCATGCGAGTAGAGTTGTAGTTGATCTCTCCAGGTGCTTCGAGGGTTTTTCGCCGGGTTCTCCGGTTTTCCTCCCTCCGTAAAATCAACATCTACATCATGGTAGTCATGTTCAATTGGGACATTTCGCCCTGTTTGACCACCAGTTGTTATAGGCAATAAAGTGATTAAATCTAAAAATGAATGGCAATACGCACATGCACAAATATGCACAACATTTACAAAGTATCCTTGTATAGTTTTCTCACTAAAGATATTTCGTATTTCGTATAAAAAATCCAAGTTCATATTTCGTATAAAAATACCAAAACTATACTTTACCTTAGGAAATGGAAATATTCCAAACTGTTGTATCTTGAATTTTAAATGTTGAATTTTAAAAATTGCTCCACTGTGCTTTATTATCTATGCTTACACAACTTATAAACCATGGCTGAGCGTTGCCACAACACAACACGGGTGTGAGTCGCCGTACAAATTAGTAAATTACCCAATTAGAACTCGCAAAATACGACTGTACGAAAATTGAACATTAAATATATGTTATGTGATCGCAGATGCTAACTGATTTTTCTGATAGCATGCTAAAGCACTGTCGGTGATGTTTAAATTATTTTTCAGACACCACACCTGCAGCTATAGAAGTAGCACCAGCATCTTCTCCTGAGCAAAAAGTACCAACAGAAGAACCAGCTCGTATTTCTTACACCACTCCACCTCCTACCATGCCTCCGTTGGTTGAAGACAGAATTGAATCAATTACAGGGTTCAAAAAAGCAATGGTGAAAACCATGTCGGGTGCTTTAAAAATACCACATTTTGGTTACAGCGATGAAGTTCTTCTTAATAAACTTATAAGGTACTGTAGTCAGGGCTTGTTTGTAAAAACTATGAGATACTAGCACTCAGTTAACCCTATGACCAAAAGGGCGCGTACGTGTCCTGGGCCCCGCGCCTTGGTGGGCTCCGCGCTCTCAGTGAAATGATACTTAAGTAGTTGGTCAGAACGATCAAGTGTAACAGTGAAAATAATCCGTTATTACGGTCGGTTTCAGGTTGCTTTTGACGGAAATGTTTAGAAGTTCGTTCCGAGGTTCACCAGTTTGTATTGAACTAGGCATTTGACTGACTGCTAGCAGCCGATCAATTCAAATACGAAGGTCAAATGATCTTGCGAACTTGAAACCGACTGTAAAATACAACGCGATGTAATTTAAGACCGTTATATATTTTATTCAAAAGTGCCCTAAAAATGCATGAAATGGCGTTTCAGAAACCCAGATTTCGAAAACTTTCCGGGGTTACAAGCGCTCACCCTGCCCCTTAGGATTGTGTTACGAGTCACCTTTTGTATGTTAGACCCCCGCAACTTCTTTTGTGCCCTATGGCCTAGTTCTCCTTAACTGCGCCCTGGTAAAATGCGAAGATAGACGATCTTCACCACTTGATCTTTACCGTAGTGTTAACTACAGTAATATCTTTTTGTATACGCACAGCTTTAGAGAGAATGCAAAGGAATTGGCAAATACTGGAGGAGTAAAATTATCTTTTATGCCTATGTTCCTGAAAGCAGCATCTATGGCTCTCAAACATTATCCTATATTGAACAGCTCGGTGGATGAGAATTGTGAAAATATTACATACAAAGTATGTACGCCTCTTTATTCTTCTCGTAACTTTAGCCCTGTTTAGGGAGGTGGATTAAACTGAGCACGATCAGTTAATCGCGCTTAACTTGGCCGTGTAAACGCAACGGGATTGAAAAACGCTTGCTATTAATACGGTGTTATTAATACGATAAAATGCATTTTTTTGCCCTGTTGTAGAAGCTTCCATCTCGCTATTCTTTGTTCCTTTTTTTCTTTCTTTCTTTTAGCTATTTAATACTCTTTATCGTGTACCGATGTCTTCCGTTGTTCTTTAACGTACGCTACCCATCCGAAGCTTCCAAAACCAAACATTTTGCTCAGTCGTCCGCCATGTTGAATAATGGTGTACGTGTTTTAGTAAGGGATTCTTAAATGACCGTATAAACGCACCAAGCGTGCTTAAATTTTGGCGGTGTAAACAGGGCTTTAGACTCCTAAAATGCTCAATTACGAATACATTAATCATTCATAGCGTTTAAATAACTGCCAAAATAGTTTATTAACGGGTGTTTTCTTGCTGGAGAATTATATGGAGAGATTCCAGCTCTTTCTAATCAATCGTTGCAAAAGAAAGTGGGAATGTAAACTCATCATTAAAGAAATACCGAATGTACAGTTCCCGGTGCAGGATACTGTGATCCAAAAACGCGGGATGTTGCGACAAGTTTTGGCTTTCTCAAAGTCGAGCGTGCAGCTTGTGCAGTAAGAACTAACAAAAATGAAACAGTTGTTAAACTGCGTTAATTGTGAAGAGAAGCTAGCAAAAGAAGAGGAAGGGGTTGTTATCAACTGTCGCCGCCTCGTGCTCCATGCATCTCTTGTGCCTCTATAACTCGATAATCACACGCGACACACTTTTCTATTTCTTAAAGTGCCTATATGAAACGAAAATTAAGTCTGTCTTACTTATTTGAAAGAACACTTAAAATGATAGAGCAACGTATTTTGCAGTTTTTCGTTTCCTTGCTTCGTTCTTGAGATATTTCAGTTTGTTTGATGTAAATGTCGCATGTTGCAACACGTGCATAATGAGTTATCGAAAAACGTTATACATCTTTGCGATTGTCAATCTACATGTTTATTGTTCTGGGCGAAACACACGCACATGCTTCCCTCGAATTATTTTGGTTTGATAATAGCAAGGATATATAACTTTTTTCAACAACTCATTATGCACATGTGACGTAAAATGTTTAATTTGCATATCAAACAAACTGGAATATCTCAAGAACGAAGCAAGGAAACGAAAAACTTCAAAAGATGTTACTCTATCATTTTAAGTGTTCTTTCAAATAAGGCAAACTTCATTTTCGTTTCGTAGGCACTTTAAACAAAAATTAACATTTATCAAATCTTGTCATTATATTATACAGTTTTATTGTTCATCAAGTGTTGCAACCTCTGAGACTCACACGCCTTTATACATCAAAATACAAATTATATTATGTCTTGTGATTTTCCTGGTTTTTCTTAGGCTTCTCATAATATTGGAATTGCTATGGATACAAACCAAGGACTTGTTGTTCCAAATATTAAAAACGTTCAAAACAAGTCAATATTCGAAATTGCAAAGGACCTAAACACTTTACAAGAACTAGCCCGTGCCGGGAAATTAGAATTGGATCATCTGCAGGGTGGAACGTTTTCGTTGTCAAATATTGGATCTGTAAGTATTAATATATCAATGTCTTAAAAGGAAGATATCCTGCATGGTAAAGCAGGAAGAGGACGGAAGAGGTGTTCCTTCTTGGACCATTTGAGAGATCTTTCCCTCTCTCAATTGGTCTGAAATAGCTACTGTGAACTGAACAGGACAGCAAAATAACGTTGTGAATGGAAAATATGGCTGCCATGAACCTGCCAAGAAAAGGCAGATGACTACAATCATTGACATAATTCTTGAAACAAAGCTAACATGAAATGGTTTCATGTTCCCCCCTTCCCCCACTTCAATGTTGTGGACCTCAAAACGTTTGCAATTTGCACTCAGTCACCTGCCATTACATTTAAATGTTCAGAGTATCAACATTGAAAAGGGGGGACGGGGGGATAGCAATTTATGCGAAAAAAGAGGCTTAGTAATTAACATGGCATGATTCGCTCGAGTCGTTTCAACTAATTTTGTCAATGATTGTCTGAATTTACGTTAACAATTCTCCGTACATTTTTCGTTGCAGAGAAACGGCATATTTTATCCACGACTGCGCAAAGTGATCTCACATACATTTAACACATATATTGATCACTAACAACAAACGATAATTTTAAAGGTTAATTACATGACGTCACCATGACGTCGTAATGTTAACTGTCACTACGCGGAAATCAGATTCAAAATTATTGTCGGTTTAAAAGCTGCGCACGCTCTCTGTATTTCCATGATGAATTTATAATTCGACACAAAACCTACACATAAAATTAAAATCTGCCGAGAACTTTATTGCAGACCTATCATGAAGGATAATGTATACCCTGCACTTGCGCAAATCATTAAAATATTTGACCATTCATGCTGATATAAAGAGAAAAGTCGGGAAGAAATTATCTTAAGTTAATGCCCAAAAGAACAGAACAAATTGTTTGCAGCAAGGGGGAAAAATTCTTTCACCAGTTGCATTCATTAAAAACTTGTCAATAGAATAATTACCCTTCGAATTCATCTCAAGTTACAACTGGCACTCGTGTTATAAAAGAGCTCATATGTCAAGGAACATAAATAAACAATGAGTCGAGGAGTTCAGCTCGATTTCAACAAAAATAATCGATACCCAAACATTTCTCCTTATACTTTTATCATTACAAATAGTTGACAACGCATATATACTTCTAAGATATCATTGCACTTTGCTATGTACGAGAGCGCTAAAATTAAGCTCAGTTTACCACACTTTACCACAAACTTCGCATAATATTCAGTGCAATTTCAACTGAAATATTCGTTACACAAAGATGTTTTTAAACTTTAGCTCTATTTAAGCATTAAGTGGACATAATTGTTGCATTTGATCACACTTTACCATATACTTACACTAAAATTTAGTACACTTTACCACACTTTACCACAATCTGTGGAATAAAAGGACAGGCTCTTTCTTTACTAAAATCTTATCTAACAAATCGAACGCAGAAGTGTCAAATTAATGGATTTGTCTCATCAGAACGTCTGATTAGATGTGGAGTACCTCAAGGTTCTATCTTAGGACCACTATTATTCTTACTCTATATCAATGACTTACCTCAGTGTCTTAATAATATTAAACCTAGGTTATTTGCAGATGACACAAATCTTACTGCTTCTGGAGACTCGATAACCGATATTGAAACTGCAGTAAATTCGGATTTAGAAAACCTTAGGAAATGGTTAATGGCTAATAAACTTAGCTTAAATGTAGCCAAAACAGAATTTATGTTGATTGGCTCAAAACCAAAGATAAAATGTACTGCAAATGCTCCCCCAAATATTTTCATTGAAAATAAACAGATTAAACAAGTTTATGAATGCAAAACTCTTGGAGTAACTATTGACCAGCATTTATCTTGGAAAAAGAATACTGAAAATATTTGCACAAAAATAACAGCAGGAATTGCTGCTCTCCGTCGTGTCAAACCTTTTGTTGATAAAGGTACACTTATTCGTATATATAACGCTATTGTTCGCCCACACTTCGATTATTGTTGTGAAGTATGGGATGTGTTTGGCGAAACACAATCTAAGCGACTCCAAAAGCTACAGAATAGAGCTGCTCGAATCATCATGAACATGAGCAACGATGTAGATCATTCTGTAGCTTTACATGCCTTGGGCTGGGAGCCACTGAAAATGATAAGAAAAAAAGCAAAAGCAAAAATGATGTATAAAATCTTAAATAAAATAGGTCCTGAGTCACTCACTGACCTATTTACTTATAAAAGTCAAGTGACAAACTATAAACTTCGAGATATTTCAAGTGGTCTTTGTTTACCACAACCGCGTACAAATAATATGAAAAATAGTTTTATGTATGACGGTGCTCATCTCTGGAACTCTCTTCCAAACGAGTTTAGAGAGAGCGAATCCCTTTCGAGTTTTCAAAGGAAAATTGCTACTCACACTTTTCAATCGTAAAACAACATTATTATAACTTTGTAAATAGATTACTTGTAAATTATGTTCCTGTTCTGCACTATTAACTATTATATTAGTTAATAGTGCAGAACAGTAAATAAAATACTCCTTATTTTGTAAATAACTTAAAATACTTATGTAATTCTTTTTTACACGCCCCCTGTGGAAATCAGCTTCGGTTGACGGGGTTAGCGTGTATAAATAAAATTCTTCTATTCTAATCATAATCTAATTTATTAACATAAGCATGGTAAAGTGTGGTAAAGTGTGGTAAAGTGTGGCAAAATACAGAATTGATATGGTAAACTGAAATGATATAAAACGATGCAGCTAAGAAATTACTATAAACAGTTCATTTCACTCGAAATAATTCTATAACACTATTTATTTGTCCAATATAGCGAATGCTAAGCAGCAAGGCGCCATGTTGCGATAGACCCCCTGCGAGATTTGTTCAAAAAACAAGACATGTCGGGCTCATTTCTCCGGTTGAACGTAATCGTATACGATCGATTGCAGAAACCGCCTAAATTCCATGTTATTCCTGACGCTTAAATTTTATTTACGAATAATTCCTGTTATGCTGCCACACTAATTCCACTATGTTCTTTCGCGAAAAATGATCATTCAAAGTAATTGACCAACCAGCGGCACATGAGCCACTCGACTTCGCCACGGTTCTATAGAAATTCAATACGACGAGAGTTCCTTTATCAAACTACTAATCTTTTTCTAAATGACTTGGTAATTTCTTAACTAGAGTGGCTTCTTCGACTTGTTTTGTCACATAGGTCATTATGCCTGTGAGCCGTGGCATACGCAACTTCTTTTAAATGGCTACAACTGTAATTAATCGCTTGCTCATCGCATAAAACTTTAACTTCAAATGCTTACAAAAAAATTATTGTAACCCGTTCGACAATATAATATGCATATAAACCACATATTCTTCTTTAACATATTTTAAAACATTAATGGCCAATCCATCAGAGAAAATGGATTTTTATGAATTAAATCTGTTGCGTTTGCGTCCAATTTGTTCTCAGACAATCATTGACATAATTCTTGAAACAAAGCTAACATGAAATGGTTTCATGTTCCCCCTTCCCCCACTTCAATGTTGTGGACCTCAAAACGTTTGCAATTTGCACTCAGTCACCTGCCATTACATTTAAATGTTCAGAGTATCAACATTGAAAAGGGGGGACGGGGGGATAGCAATTTATGCGAAAAAAGAGGCTTAGTAATTAACATGGCATGATTCGCTCGAGTCGTTTCAACTAATTTTGTCAATGATTGTAGATTAGACTAGACCAGACCAGACCAGACCAGACCAGATCAGACCAGACCAGACCAGACCAGACCAGACTATAGACTAGACTAGACTATAGACTAGACTAGACTAGACTAGACTAGACTAGACTAGACCAGACCAGACCAGACCAGACTAGACTAGACCAGACCAGACCAGACCAGACTAGACTAGACTAGACTAGACTAGACTAATGTTTTTTAAACAATTCTGTTACGTTGTACAAATGTAGTGGCAGAGGCCTGGCTTGGCGTCAGGTGCGGAGAGTGGCACATTCTTTAATAACCCAAGTGGATACTGAGATAACACAAATCAATCATTGTTTTATCTTCGTGAATAAACTACGTCAAAAACGTTAATTCAGCCTCATACATGTAGATTACTCGCAAAATATTTCATTATGTCGTTGTAGATTGGCGGGACCTATTGTGATCCAGTTATTCTACCACCACAAGTAACTATAGGAGCATTGGGCAAAGCACAGGTATTAAATAAAATCTTTGAAAAAATAAAACTGTAATATGTAAACATTATAGCAAGGGAGCCTTCCATCGAAAACCTATTTTTCGGGGGCCTTGCGCAACCTCGTTCCCAGGGCCTTTTTGAAATAAGGAGGGCGGGAAAAGGCCCTGGTTGATTGCTTTTCTTAAACCTTCTTCAGGAAACGTAACTATGCATAGTTTTGTGCCAGTTATAATCAAATATTTTCAACGGAGCCATTTTGCATACTAAATTAAATTGCTAATTTATTGCACCCAGTATTTCTGGGTGCTGTGACCCGATGCCAGGCTTTTTCCCGCCCTCCCAATTTCAAAAAGGGCCTGGGAACGAGGTTGGGGGCTTGGGATGACAGTCAAGGAGGGAAGACAATTATTTTTCTTGGGAAACGAACCCAAGATCTTCGTCTGAACTTACCAATTCCTGCCTTATTAAACCAGAACTTCCTTCTGTAGCAGAGACAGTAAACTTGAACTCTTGTTTCCAGAAAGCTTCATGCAAGTTGTTATGCACCTATAGATCGTTTTCTGACGTCACAGCGGCCATATTGGTGTACTGAAACAATGAAATGGTGGCCATATTGGTACACCATCTTAGTTTATACTATGCATGGGAAGTTAGCTCTTACCCTGTGAGCAGAGCGTTCTTTTCATTTGTTTCCCCTCTCAGCAAGGGGAAACAAATGAAAGGAAGGCTCTGCTCGCAGGGTAGTTTGCTCTATTATTTAAAGTGCAAATGAAACGAAAATTAAGTCAGTCTTATTTGAAAGAACACTTAAAATGATAGAGTAACATCTTTTGAAGTTTTTCGTTCCCTTACTTCGTTCTAAAGATATTTCAGTTTGTTCGATATGCAAATTAAACATTTTGAAGTCATGACGTGCATAATGAGTTATCGAAAAAAGTTATGAGCTTTGCTATTATCAAACCAAATTAATTCAAAGGAAGCATGTGGGTGTGTTTTGCCCAGAATACTAAACATGTAGATTTTCAGGTAATTATATTTGACAATATCAAATATATAACTTTTTTCGGTGACTCATTATGCACGTCATGACGTCAAAATGTTTAATTGGCATGTCAAACAAACTGAAATATATCAAGAACGAAGCAAGGAAACGAAAAACTGCAAAACATGTTACTCTATCATTTTAAGTGTTCTTTCAAATAAGACTGACTTAATTTTCGCTTCATTTGCACTTTAAACCAGGTGTGGTATTAAAAATGGATATGCCTTACGATATTCGAGCATGTAAACATTTTATACGTCAAAAACCCTGGAGATAGGAACGAGTGTAGAAAATTGAACGAAAAGTCAGGAGGATTTTATATCACATTTACAACACCTAAATTAAACGTTCATTTCTTTTGAGTTTTGAGATTTTTAATATTATAGTATGTTTTACAAACATTTCCATTGTTGGTTCTTTGTAGGTTGTACCAAGATATAACGAAGACGATGAAATATTTAAAGCACACGTCATGTGTATTTCTTGGTCTGCTGATCATCGTGTTATTGATGGAGCAACAATGTGCAGATTTTCAAATCTCTGGAAATCATATCTTGAAAATCCTGCTTCTATGTTGTTGGATTTGAGATAAAATACAAGTACAGTGTGGAAATATAACGTTTTGTTGAGTTCCAATTGATAAACTGTAGACAAACCAACATCTGAACGAATTGTAGAAAATATAATGAAGCATTTCTATGAAGAAAATATTCTTGAAAATTTCTAATGTTGTCATTTTGTCACTAGAACCAAGATTGTAGAACTCGAGTGCACGTCTCGGACATATCTTTTCATTCCCCTTCAGGGTAAAATTAACACCGCTACCAAACGTTTGTGCATTTGCTAGAGTAAACATTGCAAGAGAAGTGGGAACTAGCCGTGGCGACAACCAGACAGTGGAGACCAAGTAAGACTCGACCATTCATTTGTGTTTTAAAAAAAGGGTCATGAAAATTACGAAGGGGTCATTTCAGAATATGTTACAATATTGACAAAGAAGTCATGCACAAATTACCTACCTTATCTTTTTGGTAGTATGCTTATAATTTAACTTTTGTGTTGGACCCTCGGACCAGTCCAAATATTTCGGTGTTTTCCCGCCCGAGGTACGAGCTTGGATATCGCGCATGCGCAAAACGTTTGGCAGCGGTACGTGTTCTGTAGGGTAAGTACTTGGACCAACCTCGTTTGTACCCAGGCTCTTTATCCCAGGGAGAAACGGAGAAACCATCATTGTTGAAGTAATATATCAACAACGAGTTTGAGTGTTTCATCAGGGGATCCAAACACGAGAAAACATGATGAAAGCACGAGGCCGAAGGCCGAGTGGTTTTATTGTTTTCGAGTGTTTGGATTCCCCTGATGAAACACGATAAACGAGTTGTTGATATGGCATCTCAATCGAGTGATTTCAATTGAAAAATACAATTAAAATAAACCCTCATGAGATTTTATTCATGAGTGTGTGTAAAATTTATTCATACAGCAACTTGTTTGTTTTGCATCGATAATTAAGATCTTAAGAATTAGATGAAAACCGGTTTTCATCTAATATCTGGAGTGGTATACGATTTTAGCGTGTTTTCCTGGCGTATCCAACGTCAATCAGGTGATTGAATGGACTATTGTAATTGGCTGATTATCTCATGAATTATTAATGAGTTTGAGATGTTAGGTGAAACATACACAATAATTGCTCATCCGATCGGGTCAATGTGCACTTGGGAAATCCAGGATCATTGGATTGGCCACGACCGTTAATTAGTGATCTGGACCGTTTAAGACGAGAAATTGCGGCGCCGGAAAATTTATGCACTTCATAAAAATTATTACAAAATGGTATTTTGACGAGCATTTTGTACAACTACTTGTTATATGACAATCAAAGTCTTGAACTATACAATAGATTTGTCTTAATATGCGCATAAGACCCGTTTACACGCAAACATTTTGGGGTGATTCCTCAGGTTAGAGAAGAAACAGCAGACACAGACTACGTCACAGCTACATTCAATGAATGTTGTTTTCTTAAAATTTCGGCTTCCCACTAAGTTTAACCCTAGCCTTAAAAAAGTAAATGTCCACTCAAAACGAGCGTAAAAAAGATTCAAAAAATCTTTGTCTCCTATACCCAAGGAAGCAACCCAATTTATCGCATACTTGACTCACCAAAGATCTCGCTTTTGCAAACTTCATGCATGGATTTATACCTGCGATTTCTCAAGAAATCTAACCAGTCAATTAAAATATGGTTTCGAAAATATCGTTCTTTATTTTTTTTCGGACCGTATTTTACCAAATCCTGCTTTCTGATTGCTAACAAGCGGTCCGTATGAGCCCGTACGGACCGCTCAAAATAATTTTTTTTAAATGTGTTTTATAGGCCGTAAAATATTCTTAAAACGTTTGAAAATAAACTTAAACGAAATCAAAAATTTTGAAATCGAGTTTTTCATCCGTGAAAGAGACCTAAAATCTAATTTTCTTTTTCGAAAGAAACAGCAGAAACTTCCCTTTTTTATTCACTCTAAACACTGATGAAGACCAAAAGAACCAAGCGAAGATAATTAAAAAAAATAAATAAATTATTTACCGTTTTGGTCGGTCCGTATAGAGAAATATTTCCCTTGGTCTCAAAAACGACCCTCGGCCTGCGGCCTCGGGCAGTTTTTGAGGCCTCGGGCAGTTTTTGAGACCTCGGGAAATATTTCTCTATACGGACCTCCCAGCCGGTAAAAAATATACATATATTTTTGTTCACGTTATATGCATACAAACTTGTGCATGGTAAGAATATAGTTTTGGTATAATCATGCAGCAACGTTTAGGTTCAATCGTTAAACCATGGTTTCCATAATATCGTTCCGGCCCGATTGCCCAAATCTCATCAATCAGACCAGAGATATCTCGAATATTGCCCAATCGGATTGGATGGATTCAGGCGATCGCGACGATCTTATGGAAACCAGGCTTTATTTAAATATTAATAAACGAATATTAATGAACACATTGAAGTTGGCCGAGTTTCCAGACCATTTCGCTATTGACTACATAAAGAAAGAAAGTTTGTTCGCCACCTAACTGACGCTCATGAAATCATCACTTGAGAAAAACAACGCACAAGAATCAACTGCTCGGTTGCTAAGAATGCCATGAAAATGGCAGCTAGATGTACCTGAAAATCGCCCTGGAAATCGCAGTCTATATTGCCCTGGAAATCGCAGCAATATTGTCACGAGCTTGCAAAAGATCCTTGAATGCAACATGTTGCGAAAATGTAGGAGGTAAGAACATCCATGTCTTACAAAGAATATAAATAATTATTTTTTTGAAAATTATCACGATGACTTGCGATGTCTCTTCTTTTTCTTCTTCTTTTTTTCCTCTTTTCTTTTCTTCCTTTCTCTGAAATATAAAAAAACATCATAAGTTCAATGTGTGAAAGAATTTCAGATTCAATTATGCCTACCTCTCAGATGGAGGCAGGCGCCCAACGAAAGGGGGGGAGGGAGGGGGAGTCGGAGGGTGCGACCGCCTCCTTTTTAGGGGGAGTGCGAGAGCAATTTTGGAGGTCAAAATTTACTTCCACTTTCTATTTCTTTGCATGACGCCTAAAACATGTGATTTAAAACCTTTATATTTTGGTCAAAAGTGTCTTCAGAATGTAACCCAGGTTTTGTTCATAAAAGATAAAGGACTGGGGGGTAATCATCCTTACTCACAGTCAGCGGCTGAAGTACAATACAAAGGACGCCAGATCAAGGTGGCCGTATCGAGGCATATTACCGCCATTTGCAGTTGAGTTTGCGTTAATTAAGACGTTGTTTCATCGTTTGAAACTCTGCGTTCATTGGACCGCAACGCACTGTTTCCAAGGGCACAACGTGACGTTGCTACGGAGCTTTGACAGGGTTTCAATTAGTGATTAATTTGTTATTCGCGATCGTGGCGAGTAGATATAAAAAAAATGTCTAGTAAACGATTCAGCAAGGCCGGACGGACATGTAATGTTGGGAAAGCTCTATCATGACCTAAGGAGAAGCATTATTGATAAGATATCGGAAAACGGTAGAGAAAGAGCAACGGCGACCGTTATAACAAATTAATCACTAATTGAAACCCTGTCAAAGCTCCGTAGCAACGTCACGTTGTGCCCTTGGAAACACTACGTTGCGGTCCAATGAACGCAGAGTTTCAAACGATGAAACAACGTCTTAATTAACGCAAGCTGCAAGCTCAACTGCAAATGGCGGTAAAGGCGTTCCAGGCAGCCGCCATACGACACAGTTCAGACCATGGATCACAGCTAACTAAAGACCCCATCCACACGTATACGTTTTCCTAGCGTTTTCATATTGTTTCAGGTAATGAGACCATTGTTTTCTGCTCCCCTGAGGACCGAGAACAATATAAAAACGCTATAAAAAGTAAAAACGAATATGTGTGGACATTGTCTAAGATGTAGGTATTGATTTTACGGAGGGAAGAAAACAGGAGAACCCGGCGAAAAACCCTCGAAGCACAGGAGAGATCAGCTACAACTCTACTCACATGAGTTCCAAGCTCGACAACGGGGTCATTCCCAAGCGGTCACCCAAGTACTAATCCCGTTATATAATCGCGCTTAACTTAAAATTAGTGAAAGATAGCGCGCTAACAGCACACGCCATCCGTGCTTCCCTATAAAATAAGATTATCTTATTTTCTTTGATATTTTCATTTGATTAGATCACAAGTGCACAGATACTGCAGTCTTATTTAAGATTTAAGGGCCGATTACATGAGGCGAGTTCAGGGACGTCGGAGCGACACTAAAAGTGTGGGGGGGGGGGGGGGGGCAAGATTTTTAGGGTGGTCCGGGGGCATGCTCCCCGGGAAATTTTGAAATCTAGAGTCTCTGAAATGCCATTTCCTGCATTTTAGAACAAGGATTTACAGAATTCTAAAGGTCCGAAAACGTCATAAAATACTCAAAAGACAACACTTTTCCGGACATTGAATATCTGCATTCAAATGTCTTTATTATATCTTTATTCAAAGTCGTGGGTTAGCTATATAGGGTTAGTGATTTTGTTAATCATAACTTTATTACTGGCCTTGTTAAAAAGCGGGGGGCCCAAACATGTTCTGCTCCCCCCCCCCCCCAAAAAAAAAATGGTGGGGGCCAGGTCCCCCGGGCGAGTTGGTCAGGTTTACTGTGCTGACTCGTCTAATAAGGATCGTTCTGTGGTTACTCACATGAATCGCTAAATTTGCAAAGAATTGGTTTAGTTTTCCTCCGGATTCTCCCTCAACAATGATCAACACTATATAACCAACTCTCCCTAATATATTTTACAAACTATATTTACATCTGTTATCAGTATGGAGCCATTGCGTTATCAGTATCCAGTATAATTTCGTATTATTGTATGCTTTATTTTTTTACTTTTTGTTGTCGAAAGCGCCAGAAATGCTATAACCATTAGTCGTAGAATATTTATGCTCCCTTACTCCTCGGTGCGGACTGTTCAGGGTGGAATATTACCACGCGCAATAAAGTATATAGATGATAGACGATATCTATATATAAATACCTACTGTATATTTTCCGGAGTTATATTTTATAATTATAACTATGAATATATTCTAAGTTTTTCCTGTTCACAACTACTGCGTTGTCGAGCCTACCTTTCCGTCTTGTTTTTCTTGCTTTTTCTTTCACGATGCTTCTCTTTTTTGTCTTTATGATCTTCATCAGCTGCGTGATATATAAAATAAACGAAAGGCCTAATTATAGCCCACTGAAAGACTATACATGAATCACAAAGACTATACAATAAAAAATATTCTTAAAAATAGACGTTTTAAAGTTTCTTTATCTCTCATAATGCAAATTTCACCACTTCCTTCACACGAGTATTTCAAGTATTTCAAGTATCGTATTAAGCGGTAATCAAACGAGAACGCAAGTCATCGCAAGTTGGCAGTCACAAATTTCAGTGGCGGTACATAATATTTTCGGGAAATAATTCAGAGCGACTGGCTGGCTATCTAATTAATAACAATGGAAATATAGTAAGGTAATATAGATATACTGCCGTAGGAGTCCTACGTTCTCTGTTTCGGCAGTATATCTAACCTTACTATATTTCCATTGTTGTTTCAACACTGCCTACGCAGCATGCTACTTTTATCAGTTTCATCTAATTAAAATGTTGTTTCTATAGATTGTTAATTAAGTACTACTAAGCCTTCCAAGTTTGTAGGCCGCCTAAGAACTATAAATTGCCGTTTCCTGCTCTACGCTTTCCGCCTTGTTTTTTTTTCTCTTTTTTTTTATACCTTTCTCTTTCTCTCTTTTGTATCGTTAATAATCCTCCTCAAGGGCACCATGAGAACGAAAAGACGTAATTACAACACACGTTAAAAAAATTCCTACCCTATTTTAAGACTACTCGAACAACAAAAACAAAACAGGCTAAAATATTCTTTATTCTTTCTCTTTTTTTCTGAAAGATTCTCACAATTCCAACACACAGTAGCAGGTTTATTTGAGATATATTTCAAGTATAGCATTACCGAATTCTAGTTGCTTCGAAATTGTTCGAAACTGAAACAAGCAGTTATGAGCCTATAAAGATAGTTTCAATTTTCTAAGATTTTTGTCCTTCTATATTGTTGTGATTAAAATAGAAATTAGGTACAGTGTCACCAGTGACGCAAACTTGAAAAACTTCGCGGACAAATTTAAGTTCACATGATTAAAATTATGATGAATATCACACACGTCAAAACCTGGACAAAACAGTCTCTGTAAGAAAACGCACTAATGACAGTTAATATTATTTCTTTCCTTTGCAAACAAATATAATTTTTGTCTCGCGCAAAACCATTAATTTAATACCTGACGCGGCTGTGTCTTTAATATGAAATAAAATTCTCATGGCTTTTTGGTAAATGTATAAATTAAAGTAGAGTACTGCGTAGGCAGTGTTTTGAATAGGGAAAAAAATAAATTGGGTTTCTGGTTTCCCGACCCTAATCTTTTTGTTGAATTTTTAAGGAGCACGGGCCCGAGTTGCAGCATGATTTGCATCTTGGGATAGCAAGCGTGGCGTCAGAACCTAGTAATGTGCTCAAAATTAGCTTTAATAGATGTTCTAGTGTAATTGACATTTGGTGTTGGAAAGAATATTATTGTTATTCCTAGGCACTAAATTACAAAAAAAAGTTTAAAAAAAAACATCCGACCTACCCTACCTACCTAAGTTTTTGTGAAAAGAAATAGGAAACCCAAGTATTTTTTTTGGCCTAGAGCAAAAAGGTGGTATTAACTGGATTTTTAGGAACGAAAAACTGACGTTTCAAGCGGAGCCCTTTATCAGAGTAAAATGTGAAATGTTTGTGTTAATGTTACAGTATCTTAAAATGTCATCTTTGAGTAATTGAAGAATGTTGTCAATGTTATCTTGAAATGTTAAATGACCTTAAATGTTATTTTGACCACCACCACCCCTGATTCACCCTGTACGAGGTTGCCCCTGATTTAGTGCTCCCCTTATAAGTGGGCCAGAGGAAGTAGTTTTATAAAGCACCCCGAACACAAATTCAAACATCTACGGTATGTCTCGTGGATGAGGTAAGGCAAATGTGCTAATTTATAGTTTTATACAGTACTACTGAAATCAAATAATACACCTGTATGCAATGAATAAAACACACTGAGTATAAATCTTACATTCCTCACTTGAATGGTTCTTCTTTTTCCTTCTAATAGAAAATTAAAATAATTCAAATTCCAATTAGATTGAGTCGTTTGTTCAAATTTGAAAAATGATAAAATTAGATTCCAAAAATTATATTATAATACCATAAGAATACAATCTAAGAATACAATATAGGGTTACTCTAACTCTTGTACATTTCTTGTTTTTTTTGTTGGTTGTGTTGCATTTGTTGGTTGTGTTTACAAGGACCTAGGGTAACCTGGGTGCTAGGGCAACTCTATCACTGACACCACTTAGGCTTATCCTAGTAGCCAGGTTATGTTTTGTCCTTGTAAACGCATGTTTGGACATGTTGATATGTAATCTGAGTGTTCTTCCTCTTATTTCTAAATACAACCAAGCAGGTTGAAAATACAGCACGAGGCAAAGCTGTTGGAGCTTATTTTACCAGTTTAGCTGTATTTAAACATCAGAAGACAAACACTGATGAGTGTAGAAAATATATTATTATATAGCTTCTCAAACAAATCTGACTACATGATTGTATATATTTTAAGATAAAAATCTACCCAAGAGTTTACTAAATTTGATCATAAACTTCTAATTAAATACATGTACAGTACTGTACATGTATTTATTTCTTTTGGATTTATACCTTTTTCTAGGTGGTGTTATTGATGATTTCCTATTCCTTGGCAAATCCCGCTCTCTTAAAGCTTTCTCTAATGACCTTGATCTATAAACATAAATAATTGCAAAAAATACACTAATTTATGTACAGTAGTTGATCTATTTCTAGTTTTTTATATTTATGTATTTTAATTCTTACGGGGGAGCACCTCGCATGGGTCCTCAAGTCCAGTTCGCACTCTTCCCATTTGGATATCTTCATATATATATATTGTAAAGTATCCAATAAAGTTGTTTAAAAAAATAAATAAAAAATTATGGTATACCACTAGGAATAGTGAATCATATACTATATTGTACATGATGGTTTCTTGATATTATAATATTAATAATAATTAAATTTACCTCTCATTATTGCGTTTACTTTTAACATGTTTTGATTTTTCTCGACTGTCACGCAACTCTATGAAACATAAAACACAATAATACCAGCATGGGAGATCCACTAAATGCAATAAATATATCAATACTATTATATTCAACCTAATTAGTTGGCACAGTACACTGAATTATGTAGAATATCTAGTGCTGAATAATTGGTTATAAATTTACAACTTTTGCTGACTAGAATACAGTACTAGAATAGTTGAAATAGAAACCATTTTCTTTTTCAGCAACTACGTATACGCAAACCCTCAAAAGTCAAAAAATCACATAAAATTAGAAGAGGCTAGTGATGAGCTAGCTGGTAACTGATGCATGTACATGTATTTACTATATATATATATGGTTGGTTGGTTGGTTGACCAATTAATGCAGTCAGACTAGCAGCCAGAAGACTTCTCTTTTGTTGGCTATGTACTACCAAGGGCACTGGAGCCACAGTGCAGGGGGGTGGGGGGGTGGGGGGGGGGGTCAGCTGTGTGCCCTTTACTACCATTACTTTATCATATATTTATTTTGATTTCTCTGTATATGACTGTAAAAGAAATCAGTATTTGCTTAGCCAGATTGTGTAAAATGAGGGTCAGACTAATGGCACCATTACGAAGATGAACACAAAAGTGACGAGAACATAACTTTGCTAAGCTGCTTGGGAAACAGCTGGCAAAAATTTTGACCTACAAAAAACAGCCTACAAAATTAGGCATATTTTCTGAACATTATTTCAAACCCTATACAGTAATAACTTCAGTGGTGAAAGGCAGCCCATGCTAATAGCTCAAGTCATCCATGCCATACACTAAATTATTTATGTAGATTTTATAACCATGATTTCTACATCTAGGAACATTTACAGTACCTGATGCAGTGTCTTCAGAACTAGCTGAAGTATCATCATCAGTTTCTTCACTCGAGGTGCTGCTGACATCAACAACAACATCATGTTGGGAGTCAATTTTAAGAATATTGCGGCATTGGTATGTAAGATGTCCACCTAAATAACATAATTATGCATACTATACACAATTAATATTATATATAATTTTAATTTTATATTATTAAATACAACAATTAATATAATATTATTGTACATTTCCTTTATAAGCGTTAAATAGTTGTACAGGTACAGTACTGCATAAAGATAAATATCACCAGCCAATTGAAGCAGCATTAAAAAATCTATATTAGAAGGCTGTATAGTCAAATGAAGATTATTATGTCTTATTTATAGAAATTAGCTGTTTTTAAAATTAATAGCAGGAATCAATGGGTTGCAAAAAATACTAACTATAGCCACACTTCTTGCATCCAGCTTTTAGATTGTTATCTTGCTTCTGGGTAAGACGGCCAATCAGGCCTACAAATTACAAAATAAGTTGAAAAAGAAACTACAACTGTGGACAGTTTAACTAAAACAGTAAAACTTTGCAGTTTTATATATAATATTGGCCATATTTATGGCATTGCCAATTTGTTTCAACTTCAGAAGTTAAATGAGACTAAAATAGCAATAAATCTACTCTTACCTTCTATATCAGTTTGATGGCTCATAATAAAAAGTTCGTAGAAAATGATATAAAAATACAACAATCAGACTTAATAAAAAGCTGTTGCTGTCTTGACTTCTTGTAGCAAATTTGGTTGCCGCTGGGAAAAAATATCGCGGGCGGTAGAGTTTTTGCATTTTGAGTTCTTCACGGTGCTACACCAACGTTTTAAAAAGGAAAATTTCGGGCACTTTTTGAAAGAATGTCGGGTAAATTCGGGTAATATTGCTGTTAAATATTCATGAAAATCATATTTTGAACTGTTTTAACATTAAAGTGAGTTGTTTTGCAGTTGCCCGGTTTAAAATTAAGGGCTATATGATTATCACATATACGCTAGATGTATCGCTCATAAGAAACTCGTCTGTTGAATACCATCTAATAATCCCCCCCCCCCCCAAAGGAACTGGTCAGGTACGCCTACGAGATGTCACAAATGGGTTTTCCAATGCCTCTTTCCAATGCCTCTTCTAGAGACATTAGTCTACTATAACTATTGCTGATTTACAACAAATTCTCACAGAAATTATCTAGGGAAACGACTTACAGTCAAACATCGCTGGCGCAAAGCCATGCGATTCGCATAATTATTTATAAGGAAGAAGATGGACCAGAATCATACCTCGAATCATACAAATATAATTTATATGACTGATTACCTTAGCTAAGACTGAAAAATCTTGCCTGAAAAGTTTAGGGCAAATATTGATATATGTCGTATTTTTCAGTCTTAGCTTAACCTATGAATTTTTCTTTGTTAAAATTGCCCAAAATTTCGCCAAAAACTGAAGTAACCTGCTACTTGCGGTCAGCGGCTGTACACGAAAGTAACCAGATATTTAACGAAAGATAAAGCTCCATTTTTGCTTTAAAAGACTATTGTGGTGTAAATCATCTGGTGTGAAGGTGAGAAAAGTGCTCACAGTACAATATACGCGCGCCGCGCACGCAAGTACGCCGCCCTGGTAATAAATGTTTGCGCGCGCCAATAGGGCGCGTCGGTAAAAAATGCGCGCGGTAGCATAACATGAAGTCTGGAGAAAGTGCATGAATTTTCTTTTTTCAATTTTTTCAAATATTTTGGGAGGGCAATTGCCCTCCCACCTCCTATGCCTATGAGTACTGCACATATATCATGTAGACAAAAATTAATTAATACACCATGTATATTCAATGAAGCTGCTATTATGGTACATGTACATAGTTACGTGTATGTTGATTGGTATTTTAAATAGTTTTGAGATGTTGATTTTTTGCTGTTAACTTATTTACTGTAACATCAATAGCCGCAGTATAGTTACCCATGTGTATGGAGTGTTTGACAATTTACTACAGTACACATAAAAACTGTACCTCAGTGTGTTTGTGGATAGATCAAGAAAAACTAATATACTAAGTTATCAGCACTGAGTTTGTTGAAGAAATCACATACAGTACAGCTGGAACTTTGTTTTTTTTTTACAATTTCACTGTGTTGTGGACATTGGTGTAGTTTGGGAGACATGGGGGGTCCAGACCCATCCAGTTGGAAATTTTAGATCACATGTCATTGTGTAGCTATAGAGGGGGGGGGGGGATAAGTTGTGCCACTACAATGAACCTTTGAAACCATGATCCTGTTCCAGACTGTAAAGGAATCATATTTTTGTGACATTGTTTCAGACAAAAACATTTTATTTTTTTATTTTACAAGATTTGCCAGACAATACAAACAAACAAACAAACAAACATAAAGAAAATAAATAGTGATATAAAGCAAATTAAGGCAGGGACCACAGAGATAAAATCTCCAATAATGTGGTCCCAATAAATAGATAAATAAAATAATAATTAAATAAACAGACCACAAACAAAAATAAGTAAATAAATAAATGGTAAATAAAAGAATAAATAAATACAGTAAATATGTAACTGATAGTTAAAAAAATAAATAAGTAAAAAAGTAAATAAATAAATAAAGATATGGTACCCTGTTCAACCAGACTGTGAATACAATACAATACAATACAATATTTATTTATTTATTGTCGATGGATGTGGGGAGTGGTTGCCCATTCTCCCGAGCCAGAGGCTCGTGTTACAAACACTCGACCATTAAAATAAATATAAATAAATAAATTACAAGTAATAAATAGGTATACATGTAACAATAACAGTTATAAAAACTAGGCTTAAAAATAAGTTATAAAGAGCAATATAGATAATTATGAAGATATTACAATAATAGTAGTAATTCAATTACACAGTACGGTCTATAAGCACCTGTTGCATTGGCAGCCGGAAAAACTCATTCCCTTAATTTGGGAACGAAATTCAGACATAGAAGTAGAAGATTTAGCAGCAGTTGGTAGTTGGTTCCAGATATGTGATATAATATAAATAAATGAGTTATGCATATATGGATTATTATAAGTAGGTTGATTAACATTGAGACCAGAACTACGTAGGTTGTAAGGTGTAAGTCGAGGAGTAAAAAGATCAGAAATATACCTTGGACCTTGCATCTTGAAACATTTAAAGAATAATATAAGTGATTGTTCAAATCTTCTCTGCTCTAGCGAGACCATATTAGCGATAGAACATATTAGACCATATTAGTGAAGAGAAATATATCCTGTACCAGACCAGGGGCATCGGAAGCAGGGGGGCTGGGCCCCCCACTTTTTTGGTGGGAAGGGGCAGAATATGTTTGGGCCCCCACTTTTTAACAAGGCCAGTAATAAAGTTATGATTAACAAAATCACCAACCCTAGCTAACCCACAAATTTGAATAAAGATATAATAAAGAAATCTGAATGCAGATATTCAATGTCCCAAAAAGTGTTGTCTTTTGAGTATTTTATGACATTTTTGGGCCTTTAGAATTCTGTAAATCCTTGTCCTAAAATGCAGGAAATGACATTTCAGAGACTCAAGATTTCAAACTTCCCCAGGGGAGCATGCCCCACTTTGTGTTGCTCTGATGCCCCTGTACCAGACTAAAAAGCCCCAGTCAAACAAGGATGAGAGTCAATGAGAGTTGCAACTCTCGGTTGCGTTTGACCACCAACTCTCATCGAGAGTGAGAGAGTCTTTGCTCATTTGACCAGTCAGGAGAGTTGGCATATGAGAGTTGATGAGAGTTTAGTGGCTAGCGGTTTGCACTTTTGTCACTTATTACAAAAGGCAAGAATGCAAAATATATCTATTTATTTGTCCAGTACAAGATTGTAAAAATACAAACTTTGTTTACCTGTTTGTTTGAGAGTTGAGAAAACTCTCAGACAAACTCTCACTTGCCAACTCTCATCCTCATTTGACCTGGGCTTAAAGCCAGTTTTCCACAAGGTGACTTTTGTCAAATTTACCTGTGCTCGGACTAGTCTTATTTAGTTATTTACAAGGTCCAAGTATGAATAAAATTGGTACAGAGGTACTCCCCCTATATAATTTAAATAATAATCTTGATGAAGTAGGCCCTCCAATGCAAAGACCTTCTATCTACAGCTGAGTAAGTTTTTTGGCCTGGTGATATGCTGTAGCTGCTCAGTTTTGTGAAATTGTGTATTGAACAGTATTGTATTATATTCTGTTACTATATTATATATTCTCAATATCTTGCATCATCAGGATAACAGTATCACAAGTGACAATACATGTTCTGACACTAAAACCCAGAAAATTATTTGCTTGGCAGCAGGTTGTGCCTTGTTGGCCAAAGGAGGTATATTTTCTTTAAAAATATTGCTGGGTGGCGGAGGGGAAACAATTTTCGAGTTCAACTTGAACTCAGGCCAATTTGTTTTACCTGATTTAGATTTTGGGATAACTCGAGTATTAATGCTCGTCTTCTTTTACACATGTGGTGGCTCTGAAAAGAGCCGTTTGTTTTTGGTATTAAAAGAGGACGCTTGCCAATTTATTTCTTGGCAGCTGGCTTCTTGGTTTTCTTCGCAGTGGGCTTCTTCGTGGCCTTCTTGGTCGTGTTCTTTCCACCAGCAGTTGTCTTCTTTGTGGTAGTCTTCTTCTTAGTTGTGGTCTTTGTGGTTTTGGCCTTTCCAGGCGACTTAGCTTTCTTCTTAGTTGCCGTTTTCTTGCTGGGTGACTTAGCAGTCTTTTTGGCTGCCGGTTTCTTCACGGTTTTCGAAACTGGTTTCTTGGTCACCTTCTTTACTTTGGGCTTCTTTACTGGATTTACATCGCCAAGCTTGAATCTGCCACCAGAACCACGAGCACCACTTGTCCCCGCTGGTCGTTTGAGTTCGCCCGACACGATAGCTTTCTTTAAAGCATTTCTTAGTGGCACTCTGATCTTTTCAGGTTCGAGGTTGAACTTCACCGCGATGAATTTAGCGATGGCTGGACGAGACGAACCCTTTCGCTCTTTAAGTCCAGATACTGCTGCTCTAGCCATATCAATGTACTTAGGATGAGCTGGTGCTGCACTCTTTGCCTTTACAGAAGACATTTTAAAAATCTTGTACGGATACTCCAATAGTTTCAACTCAAAGTCCGATCAACAAATGAATTATCCAAATTCTGGCGCCGTTGACTGTTATATAGACGCTAGTCGGACCTCTGCGAACGCAGCCCTAACAAACCAACATGGCGGTGAAGAACTAATGAGTTGTGTTTCTTTGGCCAATATTCTCGTGAATTTTTACATCTTCACTTGCAATATTTTAACTTCAGATATTATTTATACAAAGAAATCATTTTAAAGATTTGATAAAGACTTTTATTGGCACAATATATGAAACGAGAGTGTTATTAATTTAAAATTTCCTGCAAATTGTTCCTTTCGTGTCAGATAATTATCGTATATATTATCAAAAATCTAACCCATAAAAGACCTCACTTTAATAAAAATCATCTGGTAAGATCAACTAAAAGGGTATCTCACTATATAATTATTTTTGAGATTGTATTTCATTATTTTTCTTCGTGAATTTCCCAACCAAACAGGACGAAAAAACACAACACTTCAATGACTCTGAAATTATTGCAGACGTCACTGCATTGCATTGCAAGGAAATGATTTTAAAACGATTTCCCAACTGTAAAATTTGGGTGGAAATACAATTTTAGTTTGCCTACACAATGAAGTCTCGACTGTCTCGTGAAATAAATTTATATACTCATCTTGTTGATAAAGGATTAAATTTTATATTCATATTACCCTTTTTACATTCTTTCAGTTTATTGTTTATAGTTCGGATTCAGACTTTAGGGTGTGCTTAGTGTGTGCCTGGGGCGGAATCAAATCACAAATCAGTAACTAGATAATTTACTAAATATTTTAGGTTGTTTGTGGTCAAACATTTCTGTTGCATGCCACACTTAAATGACTTTGTATAATGTCTTTATGTATATTGTCTACATTATACGACTTAATTTTTCATCTAACAAGCAATCAGAGCAATATTTTAATTTTAAGCAAATTTCAGCGCAATTTCTTTCTTTTTATCAAACGTTTATTGCTCTTATTCTGTGACAGACTGACAGTATATTCTCATTGAAATTTATTTGAAAAACTGAAAGCTAACTGATCAGTGGGATCACTAGGATCAAATTATTCTTTTTTCAACCAATCACAATCTCGAATATCGAGCGAATCAGATTCGAGCTTATTGTTTGAAAGTAGCCAAACAAATACAAGTATTGACAGGATCAAGATCAAGAGTTCGGTCGACTTCTGAGCTTGCCCGCCGAATCCGTGAACGGGCTTATAAAGTCAAGAATCCTTCATATTTAAACAATGCGAGCAGAGTCGACGACTCTCTATTTATAATCTGATTTGGCAAAATCTAGACCTTGCGTAGACTGTTTAGTAAGGCAAACAAATTATTTATCATCTTGAACACATTGTGAATGGGAATTTCTGAATTTTCTCTATCTGAATAAATGTTTACATGAGCAATGCCAAGCTTTAGCGTCGGACGAAAGCCGAAAGGGGGAAAGCAGAAACAAGTCTTGCTGTTTTGTCTTCAGAGTTCAGTTCTACTGTTTACGAAATTTTTTCTTTGGCCGCAAGAACAGATTTGTATTACTGGTTAGGATTCGTTTAAAACTAAACTAAACCAATTCATTGCTAACTTATCAGTTAGTTTATGTGAGTTTTAAGACTCTTTTAAATTAAAACCACCTCGGTCCCCATCAAACGACTCTGTTAGTCTGTCCCCAGAAGATTCTCCCTTCAATGAGACAATCATATAGCATCCTGACAATCCGCCCTGGCAAGACAAGAACTAATAATGCAATAATATAATGCAATATATCAGTATATACACAAAAATTTTCTTATCTAAAACAATTCAAATACCTATACAAACTCAAAATGCTACACAAAGTGTGCACGATTGACCGAGGGGTGTATCACTCCCAAAAAGGCATACGAGATTTTTAAAATAACATTAAATTTTTTGGATTTTTTTAAATTCATATTGGATTTTTGCGATTTCGATGAGATTGCACAAGTACGAAACTTACTGTACTTCAGTTTAATGAAAAACACGAAAAAAAATTCACGTTAATTTGATATGAGGTATAAAAGGGAAATATCCGGTACTATACTAGACAAGCGAACAATGCTTTCAAGGATATATCAACAGCAGGGGCGTAGGAAGCTTGCTAAAGTTAGGGGGGCCGACTCCGACGAGGCGCCACCATGGTTGGCGCCGAGCGGAAAATTTTTGAAAATTTGGAGTCGCTAGATCGTCGGAAATGGCATTTTCAGAGTCTCCTCTACCTCTTTCGTTAGGCCCTTTCATTAATTCTTTCATTATAATTTGTGAGTCTATGCTATCCGTGAGTCAGGATGGATTATTATTATTAATTGGCCGATCAGCGCAATCGAAGTCGCACTTATAATGCAATTTTTTTAAATTCAATTATTTTTGGGGGGGCCGAGAGCTATTCCGGCCCCCCTTTATAAAATATTGGGGGGGCCGCGCCCCCCCCCCCCCCCGGCCCCCCTGCTTCCTACGCCCCTGATCAACAGAACCGAACAGAACCTCTTTAACTTTTGTTAAAATTATATTCATGTGTATTTTTGTATATAATACTCTAGTGCATGGCTTTACAGCCCTTTACTTTATAATTTGCAGTTATAAATTTTAATTTAATTTCCAAGGTATGTCACCTGAGCATTGCCATTGAGTCAGCAAACACTGGGAGATTATTGCGTGCTATGCTGAAAATGGGCTAAAAATGTTTGAAAATCACCATCATGCAGTAAGATAGATTGCATGGGCAATATATTTATTATTCTATATCAGAAGAATCGTATAGACTAAATTTTTAATAAGCCGTATAGAATACGTAATTTTCACCCATCACGTCAATTTCTTTTCAATTTTTCTTTTGAATTCTTTTCAATTTCGTTTATTGTCTTAGCTCTTGTATATTTTCAATAGAATTCAAAAGACTGAAAATGACTAATAAAAGGATCTATAGCTAAACGTCTTGAATTTGCCACAGGGGCCTGGAACTTTTTGCCTCACCTTTTGGTTTACGCGTTAGGCCCGTTAGAGTTCCAGACTTCCAGTTATCATATTTTAACTTACATCGAGTTCACTGGTTGGCAGCAGCATTGCTGTGACGCTGCATGTTAGTGCAACAACTTGCAACAAGCCTGTTTGTCGCAACAACTTGCAACAAGCCTGTTGGCTTGACATGTCACGTAACAAGCCAAGCGAACGCATCCAGTTTAAGGCTAGTTTAAGGCTTGTTTATGACAAGTTGTAACAAGGCTGGCTGCAGACCTGTTAGAACTTGTTTTGGCTGTGTAATATCAATACTGGTATTTGTCGCTTGAGTAAACGCCGCCCTCGAATAAACGCCGCAGGGACAAGCAAAAATATTATTAAACGCCGCCCTCGAATAAACGCCGCACCTGAAGCGCCAAAAATTTAATAAACGCCGCGGCGTTTATACTGTTAGACTCGGACCACGAAGGAGACAGTGACATTGAAATAGAATGAAACTTAGTCATTATATAAGACAGTGAACAGTTCAATTTTCATATATATTTATATATATTTAAAAGACATATGAATTTTATTCTTAGTTTTTTAATAAATTCACAGTTGTTGTTACAAAATTTGCAATAAACGCCGCCCTCGAATAAACGCCGCCCTCGAATAAACGCCGCACCTGAAGCGCCAAAAATTTAATAAACGCCGCGGCGTTTATTCGAATAATTACGGTACTGGTATTTGTCGCTTGAGTCCACTGTTCCACAATAATGACAAATGTTGTTTAGCAGCTGTCTGTTGTTTGAGCTAATTAAGGTTGCACTTTGCAAAGCATTCTAAGTTAGTTAACTGTAAGCAGCGGCATTTTTTTCGGTACTCAAAATGATGCACAATGGACGTTTTCGACAAACCATTGCAAATCTACTGATTACAATTTCTCTAGACATACAAGCGCTACAAGTCTAAAACATCTCAACAACTAAAACCACCACTAGGGCTATGCAATAAACTAAAAATAACACTCTGGAGAACTTTTTATATGAGATCTCTGGAGAACTTTTTATAGAAAAAAAATACGTTAATAGCTTCTCATGGTTTAGACTGTCAAGCCAATTTCCCACAAATGATTGGCATGGTTTCGGGATTGCTCTAATTAGCAACCAGTGTAAATCTTCTTCCCAGTGTAAAAAATGTACACATGTCGTTTCCAGAATATAAGGGCTTGACTAGCTAGTGAAGTAGCTAATGCCCTTTGTTCAAAATCTTCCTTTACTAAATTAGCAATGACTGCGGACACGGGAGATCCCATGTGCCGTCTTATACACCAGGGTTTTTTTTAAGAAAAATTTAGAACTGCACATTTTGTCATACTGACACAACATGTCATAGCATGAAATTCAACTCGCGCAAATGGCACAATTTTTTCCTTATTAATAAACTTTCATTAGCTCATTCTCATCCGTACAAATATGAACGATGACTTTAGTATTTCAGTTTGTCTAGTAATGCCAGGTGCTTTAAATAGAAAGCTGTTACGACAATAAGACAGAATTCGCAGATATTCATATTGAACACCGCTTGTGCGAAAAGGCAAGGAAATCTCAAATGTCAACAAAAACTATATTTGTCAAGTTTGCTATGAGAAAATAAATATTCTGGTACTGCTTTTGTTATTGAAGCTATATGTATTCCATTTATACCTTCGATTACTTTAGTTTTCAACTACACAAAATTTTTTTTAGAGTTGCACATTTTGTGTAGAACTGCACTATTTGTGTTGAGATAAAAAATCAGAAGTTCCATCAAATCCTTAATTCGTTCTTTTATGTAAGGTAACATCCTGCCTTAATCTATTTTCGGCAATTTTGATCGCAAGATCAAGAGGTATTTTAAGAGTGATTGGTAATATCATCCTGACTTCCGAACAGTTTGTGACCTTAGCCAAATAACTTGATATGCCACAGGTCATGCAGGGAGTTCATAAATATATCTTATTGAATGGTTTGGCCGATAATACGGCCAGCCGTATTTTACAAGTTCCTGGTGTATTTTTCCGAGCCCTGAAAGGGCGAGAAACTAGTAAAATGCTCGGCCCGATTTTAGATTATAAAGATTAAGTAAATTAAAATTTGGTAAGCCTTCTTGGAACCTTGGTTTACGGTGGTTAGATCTCTAAACAGATTATCGAGGGGCAAATCACTCGCTAAAAAGTGTACGAGACTTTCGGACTTTCAAAAGTCCGGGTATTTTCTCGTTGGACTTTCGGACTTTTGTGATTTTTTTGCGGACTTTTTGTGAAAATTGTTAACGATATTTCCCATTGTTTTTCATGTTCTGGTCGGGCTATAAGTGAAACTGGGAATGAATATAAGCCCAGGAGGCGAATGGGAGAACTAGAAATTGGGCCATTACATATTTAGGATAACAACAGTCAACAGTAAAATAATATGCAACATCCCGATAACAAAAGTTGGTAATACCCCAATCCAATAATATCCCAATCCCCCTGCCTGGGGTCTCAGAAATTTTTCTGAGTAATTGAGCTTGACGAACGTCCACCAAACGTCTGTTACATTACACCAAGCTCGCAAACGTATCACATGCACTACATGTATACGTACAACTTATCATGTCACCTTTCAACATTTTGAGAACAGTATTTGAACATGTTCAAATTAACGATATTTGAACATGTTCAAATTTCGTTCAACATCATCCGACACCATTCAGCAACGTTCAACATCATTCAACACTTTGGCCAGTCCACCCGAAATGTAGCCTTAAAATTAAGTATCCTAACTCTGACTTTATCTTAATATTATTTTTCATTTTAATCCTTTAACTCCCACCATGTCAGGAGGTCTGCCCTTGATGAGTAAAATCGTCTGGCGGTAGACAGAATATAGAAGCGTTCCTGGCAATAGAAGCGTTCCTAAAATAATTGTGCAGTTATATTCCTCACGTTGAACAATTCATTTGATGAAAATATTGCTAAACTTCCTGTTTTGAATTCTGTTTTGAATTTGATTGGTGTTTGGCAAATAATCCTTTTTTTTATTGGTTATTCAAAAACCAGGAACCAATCAAATTCAAAACAGGAAGTTTAGCAATAATAAACAGGAAGTTCATCAAATGAATTGATCAATTTGAACAAACGAATTGCACAATTATTTTAGGAACGCTTCTATTGCCACGACAGTAATTAAACACGAGTTTTTGGTACGGCACACTTAAATTTCGGCACACAGACCACTTTCCTTAAAATGACCTGCTTCGTTTACACGACACATTTTTGGCGGACCCGAAGCATGCACGTATAACTTTCTGACCGGCACTCCTGCTCACGAATTGGGTCGTCTTAAAAGTTGGAGCCATCCGAACAATTTTAAGCGTTGATAAACGTGAATAACAATATTCGTGTGTATTTTCAAACATGGTGAACGAAAACGCGGTAAATAACTTGGCTGTAGCTTGGTATCTGTACATTAAGAAAAGAAAAAATGTCGTGCAGACACAATTTAAAGAGAAATCTTCTCCACGAATACCTCACAAGATTTGACGCAGATTTGACTTTATTGGAGCTGTCTTAGCTTGTTTTCATCTCTTAGCTGGTTTTACATGTATGTGACGAAACTTAAATTGTATGCTCTGCCCACAAATCACAAATGTCCACAAAGCTTGTTTTTTGTTCTACTTTTTTACTATCATAGAGAATTTACAATTACAAGAAAACATCTTTGTCTGTTTCTAAGAGTTCTTGAATTTTGGAAATATTTGGAAAATCTCAAAAGAGATGTTTGTTATCTGGATTCAATTTCTAAAACCATTTTAAAATGCTCATCCTTGTACTGCATGTCAATAAATTGTCATTGACGTCTCGACAGTTACCTAAAATATAGTTAATTTTAAAATATTGGGTATAAAAGTACGGAAATTCGCTTATTAAAATTACCATTTATATGTATTATAGAAGGTGTTTGTTACAAGATAAGGTTCTTTTGTTTCAAGATATAATTATGCATATTAAAATGACATTCATACAGAGTATATATAAAAGATGGCAATATCGACTGTCACTAATACGCTTTGGCCTTGCAATAGAGGAAGACTACAGTCTACACATAAAACATTAAGTGAAACCTAGAATGTCAAATCTTGGACAGTGTCTTCGATTACTGGCCGTCCTTACACTATTGTCAGTTACTCGTTCTTCCAGTGGAAAAGGTATATTGTTATTTAAACTATTCTTTACTGCCTGTACTCGAAAGCTTTAGATATAAGTCGATATCATGCAGTTTGATGAGTTGTATAAGTATAATATGTGATTATATACATTAATTTGACAAAAATTGCTAATAACGAGTGACTTAATATATATAAGACAGCGTGGCTGCCTTAGAAATTAAAGTCCTATAGCTATAAAGAGTGAAATTAAAGTCCTATAGCTATAAAAATCCCACTCGGGCAAAGTTTTTTTTATAATAAACAAATGTCATTGGAAAAGTTTGAACCGATATTTGACCGTGCAGATAATTACCGCCCTGGTCTTAAGATTATATGCAAATTGTTCTTAATTATTTAATCACAGTCTAAGCATGAAATTTGCCGTGGATAATTACTGAATAGTCATACAATCCTTTCTAATTCTCTATAGCCGTATAGTTACAATAATATTTTTCCGAGAGAAATTATACTTAAGAATACTGAAAGGAAGGTAAAGACTTATTAAAATGAAATAAAAGTAGCGTGCTGCGTAGGCAGTGTAGAAACAACAATCGAAATATAGTAAGGTTAGATATACTGCCGAAACAGAGAACGTGGGAGTCTAACGTTTCGAGCGAAGGCCCTTTCACGTTTCTCTCTGACGAAGGGCCTTCGCTCGAAACGTTAGACTCCTACGTTCTCTGTTTTGGCAGTATATCTAACCTTACTATATTTCGATTATTAAAATGAAAGACTTGAAGGCACGTTGTATACGTCATGCCTGCAGTAGCTGGGATCAGACTACGAAGATCGTAAATTATATCCGCTCCATAAGTTTTATGTTAAAAAATTCATTGTTAATAAAACATGTTGCCATGCATTTTTTGTAGGCAAACATTAGCCGGTATGCAACTACAGCATATAACATTTCCTGTTATTTTTGTGCCGGTATCGTGTAAACGCAAGGCCTAAACGGCATGATTTTGTTCCGTTTTCAAATTGTACCAGCATCGTGTAAACGTGGTCATAGATTAAAATTAGTAGATTCTACAATTAGAAGCTAAAATTAGTAGCAGACTTACAACCAGTTGTGTCAAGATTTTTGGATTGTCTAAAGGGAAGTACAGTGGGCCTAGTTTAGTTTAATTCATTTTATTTAACTATACTTTATTCTTTTATTCTGTACAAAATTATCTTGTTTGAAACGAGTTTTGTAATGTGACAGTACATGACGCAATCAATCAAAGATTTGAAGTTTGACCAATTACAACAACCTCTGCTTATAATTGTTAACTAAATACAACGACTGGAGTCATTTTTTATATTGAATTTGTAATATTAATGCCAGAGAGCTATAATTTATATATTTGCATGTAAATGTTAATGATGCATGGTAAAAGTGCTTCTATAGAGTGTTTGTAAAAGGATTAAGTTCTGGGTATCAAGAATCCTATTTACAACTACAGAAGGACGAAAGACAGCATGCAGTGTTATAATTGAAATATAATGGATGAAATGTTTGGTAAGGTTATGTAAGGAAATTTCGCGGTGAGGAATGGACTTGTGTGAAAGTCGTCTACATGCATCTACACTCACTCATACATTTTGGAGAAAACAATAGGAAAAACTCTGATGAGGGGGCTAGCCAAACACTATTTACAGCTGAGCATTTAGAAGATGTCCATTATCTCGTCGTGAAAAAAGGACCCATCAAATCGTCTTTTCATTAAGCCCGTGGTGTAATGCCTTCAAGACTCCTGTATTAAAATCTATTATCAAGACACAACTTTTAACCAACTTTTAGCCGACATCCGGAACTTATGAGTTGTGTATGCGATTTTTTGAAAAAGAATCATGTAATTTGTTTTCATGATTTTTAATTTCTTTGTGATGTTTTTTCTTGATTTTTCTATTTTTGTTTGTGGCCTTTTAATATTTTTCTGATCATTTCTACGCCCCCATACCCTGGTCCCCAAAATGCTGAATACTTCGGCGAGAGAACTTCTGGTCAAAGACGCCACCAATCTCGCTTTCATGTTGCAGTAATCTAATTAATGCCCAACCAATAAAAACACTTGCCTAACAGATTTACCCGCTAACAGATTTCTGAGCCAATCTCTATTTTTGAGTCTTTGTGTTCTTTATATGTTTACTTCTAAATTCACAACACTAAATTTTCTAAGCATATTATTATTTTATGCCATTTTAGCAATTGTTGGGGGCTTATGGCCCCATTTGCCACATCCGGTATTGACTTGTATCAACCTTCACTAATAGTTGCCAAAATGCAATAATAATAATTAAGGCTCTCGGCTAGGATCGAACCCGCTAATCTGCTATTCTAGTGCATTTTAATGTTTTAAAGATATCGTTGGTGTCAAATTAACAAAGCTTCTTTCTTCTAATACTAGGTCTAGAATGAATTAACAACACAACCACGTATACATATACATCTAAGAATTGTTTTTCTTCCTTTTTTTACAACAAAGATCCACACTCCCCTGCTTCCGGTATATCTCTGGCGGTAATTGCATTATCAGTTCTTTAATAAGTCTAGAACATTTTTTCATAGTTTGAATCAGTTTAGTTACTTTAGTCAAACCAATCCAAGTATATGGCCCATATTCCTTTCAGCTTTTTCTGCATGGCAACATATAGTTTTTGTTTTGTGCCACAAGCTGTGACGTCATTACAAAATCAATAAAAAAAACCTTTGGGAAAAGCCAGAAACAGGAAAACCTGAGTGGGGACGAGATAAAGCCAGCAAGCCTCCCCACGAAGCATCAAAAGTAGACAGGTGCTATATTTCGGAAGAACTCTTACAAAAATAAACTATAGTTTTTATGGAACAAAACTATAGTTTTCCAAACAAAACTATAGTTTCATAAGGTCGATATGAATGGAAAAGCTATTTTTATTGTTTCATAAGATGTTCTTCAAAATTCAATCATAAAAATCTGCCTATTCTGTACTCATTCTTTAAGATAGATCTAGAAATCTTTGTAATCTGAAAAAATCTTTGTTTTCAAAAGTTTCTTTGTTTTAGCAGAAATTTGTTGTATTGACGACCTTTTACAATTATAGAGTGTATATGCTACGCGGGGTTTGTTTTTAAAGGCGGTTTTCCACTAGGCGACATTTGTCGACCGACTCGACATTTTTCTTGTCTTAGCTAATAAGTTCCACTCGACACATCAGAGCTTGACATTTTTCGCATAGTGGAAAACCGCCTTAACTCAAATAAACAATGTTCTTTACTTGATTTTTGCCGAAATAATTTCAAAGAAATACAGATCTATCTTCACGATATGATTGTCTTAACAATTTTTTAACTAACGTACGTATCTATACTTGTTTCTACATCTACACGCTACATTATCACTGTAGCTCGATCTGTTACCATCGGAAGGAAAACCCTTCACGCATAGATTGGGTTGCAAGTTATGATTGCCGGTTTAAAAACTTGATTAATTCGGATAAAGTGTAATGTTATGGCCCATTTCCACTCAGGAGAATTTTCCTTGGACAGGAAATTTCCCTTTGTCTTGTGAGCTCTTGGGCAGAACTAATGAGTTTGAGACAAAAGAAAATGTCCTGTCCGAGGAAAATTCTCCTGAGTGGAAATGGGCCATAACGTTTTGTCCCTGTACTCTATCTGAATTAGTCAAGTTTTTAAACTGGCCAATCATATATGCCAGGGCCACTTTCGCCAATCTCCCAACGTAGAGGCAAAACGCCCTGGGTACGAGGTTAGACCCCTTGCACATGTCGTCAAAACGGTGAATAAAATTTTTATTCAGTGAGTCAAAGTTTCAGCTTAATTGATATGTACTCAAGTAGAAAATTGTTTTCCACATCAGATTTTCTTTTTTTAACAAGTGCTTGAAGTGTTGTTTTTGTGATGTGATATATAATCGAAATTTGAAGTTTAAAACCGTCCAAATAATCAGTTGTTCATTTACAGCATGGGTACAAATACAGTACCCTGCGAGCAAAGCCTTCTTTCCTTATTTCTTTGCTGAGAGCGAGAGGAAGAAAAGAAGCTCTACTGTATTCATCAGATTACAATACAATCTCGAACCAAGTCCAAATCAGAGCAGAAAATAAAACAAGAACCGGTTAAACGGGTCTTAAAGTGCCTAGAAACGAAAATTAAGTTTGTCTTATTTGAAAGAACACTTAAAATGACTTAGTAACATCTTTTGCAGTTTTTCGTTTCCTTGCTTCGTTCTTGAGATATTTCAGTTTGTTTGATGTAAATGTCACATGTTTTGACGTCACACGCGCAAAAATATCTTTGCTATTGTCAAATATAATCACTTGAAAGTCTATATGTTTGGTGTTCTAGGCGAAACACACGCACATGCTTCCCTCGAATTATTTTGGTTTGATAATAGCAAAGATATATAGCTTTATTATGCACAAATGTTTAATTTGCATATCAAACAAACTGAAATATCTCAAGAACGAAGCAAGGAAACGAAAAACTTCAAAATATGTTATTCTATCATTTTTAATATTCTTTCAAATAAGGCAGACTTAATTTTCGTTTCATAGACACTTTAAACGGGTTACTTCGTCTTAAATCTTGGACGAAGCCAAACACGAATACAGCAAAGCCTTCTTTGCTTCCTCTCTCTCAGAGAAGAAATTAGGGAAAGAAGTCTCTGCTCGCAGGGTACAATACACCAGTGATTTTCTGTTTTAATTTGTGATCTGAACTGGGACTCTTGCATGCAAGTAGATACAAATAGTCGAAAGTGATAATTACGCAAAGACGACTGAGTCTTTTACTAAAAAAGGGGATAAAAACCTTTGTACACAAAAATACAAGGAAACTTTCATGATTGGCAATCAGACAAACAAGTTGTGTTTTCTTTTCTTTTCTTTTCTTTTCTTTTCTTTTCTTTTCTTTTCTTTTATCAATATTTACACATTTCTTTTCATGAAAGCCGATATGTACTATTTACAAAATCAATCAATAACTTTATTTGAGTGTCAATCTAGCTACTAGCTGACCACAAGTGCATGGTCTACTAATTGGGACACTATTTAATCTAACTTCAAGGAAAATCATGACCGTGACGTGCCTCTATATATGTGATAGAGACACGCTAGCTATTTTCGATGAACTTTTTTTTCGATTTTGCGGCTCAGACAACGTCAATTTTCAAAATTGATTTCTGTATGAGCTTATTACGTGGATAGTTTTTGAAAACGATTCTAAGCTTGTCGCTAGTTTCTTCAGGTAAACTATTCCGCAGTTTTCCACCGTTATACGCAAAACTATTTTCTAAATCATTCATTTTGGCTTTAACAAGGCAATTTTTATTTTGCGATCTTGGAAGTTATAGTTTTCCGAATAGTTGCACAAATTTAAATATTCTAACAAGCGTGGAGGTGCTAAATTGTTGAGCGTCTTATATATACGATGATATGTAGCGTTTGTTATGTAGCGTTTTTCAATTCGGTTCTTTTTTAATGACATGTGTGAGAGTGAGAGAGAGAGAGAGAGAGAGAGAGAGAGAGAGAGAGAGAGAGAGAGAGAGAGAGAGAGAGAGAGAGAGAGAGAGAGAGAGAATAAAAATAAATAAAACAAATCTCGTCGCTTTTCAAACTTAATTCTATATTAGCATGTTATGTTTATATGCATGTATTTCTTTCTATCATGTCATATTTATGATTTTAGTTTTAAGTTAGTAGTAATCGAACACTTTTATTACAAACCTATGGCTATGACAATCACCATTGCCATGCATGAGTTTGAACGTGACCATGACCATGAACAATGACATGACCATAAACATGAACATGAACAATGACATGATAATAATCAATGACCATGAACAATGACATGATCATGACTATCACTATCACCATTACCATGACTTTGAACGTGACCATGACCATGAACATGAACAATGGCATGACCATGACTATCCATGACTATCACTATCACTATCACCATTACCATTACCATGAGTTTAAACGTGACCATGACCATGAACAATGACATGATCATGACATCACTATCACCATGACAATCACTATTACCATGATTTTGAACGTACCGTGACTATGAACAATGACCACGATCAACATCGACATGATCATGACCATCACTATCACCATAACAATCACCATTACGATGACTTTGAACGTGACCATGACAATGTACAATGACGACCATGACTATGACCATTACCATATATGCATGGTTATGATCTTGACCGTGAATTTGATTATGACCATTACTATGCCATTACAATACCTGGTTAGCATAATCGGTTTAATATTTTGAATTTTATTTTTTCAACTTTTAGGTCTGATCTCATTTTCTGCCGAAAGCTTGACATTTTTTATAAATGATGATGTCGGTCATGGAAAGAAACTTGCAATAACAAAAGCCCAAATAAATGATGGTCTACCACAGCCTCATTACGTTCTCGTCAGTCGGAAATTTTCATCGCATCAGTTTTTCAAGATTGATTATGATTCTGGAGAGCTAACACTGCTGAGGGATTTAAAGAATGACAAATCAATTAAGTCTCGTCAAGATGGTACCAAGAGACTGTTTCTTACAGTAAGAGCATGTTCCAAGTTCCAATCAAAAGCAATCTGTGCTGAAGTGAAAGTGATTATTATTGCTTTGCCACAGAATTTCGGAGACAAATGGATTCCAGAGGCAATTCGTCATATTACTTCAGAAAAACTCATCAACCATGTTCCTCCAAAGACGAAAGGAAACAAAATGTCGGTGACTCCAGCGTTGTTGCTCCGAATTTTTAGGCGCATTCCTATAGAGGCCATTAATATATCAATGTTAGGAGCTAAACAGGATATGATTATCGACTTTATTAGGAAGAAGATTGTTGGAAAATTAGGAATACGTAAGTTACTATAATCATAGTTAATAGAAAATAGACGTGGTTTGGAAACCCTGCAAACTTCAAAGCGGTTAACAATCAAGCTACGATTCATGATGAAGGTGCCAAATCCTTTGTTTTAGGTTTATTAATATTTAAACAGTACGGTTGAGTGATTGAACCCAAACGTTGCTATTGGATGATTGCTTCATTATACAGAAAACACAATATGTTCAGTAACCGTGAAAGTGCAAAAATTTCCATAAACCTGAACAAAAACATAAAACAATGACTTTTGTTGAGCTTCCAAACCATGTATATTTTCATTAACTATGCTATAATTCATTTATTGCTGGTTTATTGGTTGCTTCCTCGGAAGAAGACAAAGAATTTTGCAATCTTTTTTACGCTCGTTTTGGGTGGACATTTGCTTTTTAAAAATTAGGGTTATGTTGTTGAGGTCATGAAGTACCATGGGATAAGTTGGACGTACATGTATAACCAGGTTGCTTTACTGAATCCAAAATATACTAGAAAAATTTTTAAATTAAAAAGTTTTTTTGTAAACCTATCCAAAATAGTGTCATACATAATTCTGTATTGCTAGTATATTTCTCAGAAATTGTGAGCGTTACAATACTTTTAACTTCTCCTCCTATACCTTCTGCGAAACAATTTTAACAATATGCCTTCTGAATTAATCTATAGTGACGGAAATTATTGTTTTGTTTCAGATGGGTCAAGAAACCTTAACTTCGATTGCCTTCATGTGGAAAAGATCTTTTCTTTAGACGGTTTAAAAAGTTTTTTAAACAGCAGTTTTTGTGTTGCTGCCAAGAAAGAACCCGCCCATTGCTATCACTACGAGTATCGTTCATATGACGGAACATGTAATAATTTATATCACACCCGCTGGGGGTCTGCTGGAACAAAGTTAGAAAGATTATTGGAGCCTGAATATGTTGATCCAGATCAACTTTATCTTCCCAAAGGTTCTCCTGATGAATTCTTTAAATCTCATCTTCCCTCAGCAAGTCAAGTCAGCCGTGATTTTATTCTTTCTCAGACGCAGTCGAAAAGTTCTCGTGAACCATATTCCCACGCTCTTATGCAATGGGGGCAATTCATAGATCATGATATGGACCTTAGTCCAGAAGCGGAAGGAGCAGATAAATGTAGAGACCTTGCGTAAGTAAACATGGTTTCAAAGCAGGGCCGTCGAGAGAAACTTTGGACTTCTGCATGATCAAAAACGATCTGTGGGCCACCCCCCCCCCCCCCCCCCCCAGGTGTGTCCTAGTTTATTAAGCAATAAAGGGGGTCCGTGGAAATAAAGGAGCTATATTTATAAAGCCACTATTGGCGGTAATAAAGCTCCCTGATAATGAAACGGTTCTGGCAAAGGCCCAATGACAGCGACAGTAAAATTCACAAGGGCTTCCATGCCTGTGATCATAGTTAATGAAAATATACATGGTTTGGAAGCTCAACAAAAGTCATTGTTTTATGTTTTTGTTCAGGTGTATGGAAATTTTTGCACTTTCACGGTTACTGAACATATTGTGTTTTCTGTATAATGAAGCAATCACCCAATAGCCACGTTTGGGTTCAATCACTCAACCGTGCTGTTTAAATATTAACAAACCTAAAACAAAGGATTTGGCACCTTCATTTATCTTTCAACATGAATCGTAGCTTGAAGTTTGCGGGGTTTCCAAACCATGTCTATTTTCTATTAACTATGCTGTGATAAAGCGTTAAGGACAAATGTATAGTACATTTTTTGTTTCGTTAAAAATGGGGGTATCGTCAGGCCTGTTTTAACTCATTCAAACATTTCATATTGTTTCACCACCCCAACGTAGGAGAGAGACTCTCTTCTGTTAACAGCCAATCTGCTAGCGTCGTCGCCCCGATGAATATTAAGCACGGTTTCCTCATTAATAGTATAATAGTAATGATGACGTTTAGTAATTTATTATGTTTCCCAACTTTAGATGCAATGGTTCCCTTACGTACAGCGTCCCTCCATGTTTCCCCATCCAACCAGCTGACAATTCTTCAAAATGTATCAGCTTAAGTAGGTCAGCGTCAGTGTGTCAGTCAGATCCTTCTGATTTACAACCAAGAGAACAGATCAATGTCTTAACTGCTTTCATTGATGGCTCGCAGATCTACGGCTCTTCTGAACGACAAGTTAAAGACCTGCGAACTGGTGAGTAAGACTACTAAGACATAATATATAATTAGTTTAATAGGGTTAGATACAGCTACTGCCGAAACAGAGAACGTAGGAGTCTAACGTTTCGAGCGAAACGTTAGACTCCTACGTTCTCTGTTTCGGCAGTATATCTAACCTTATAATTATGTTCTAGGGATTTTTGGTGAAGGAAAATTCGAGTGTAGAATATATACATGTTAAGACCAAACCGGGACCAGTTGCGAAAAATGCAACTACACAGGCCTTCCGGCAGGAATTGAACCCACCATTCGGCCACGGAGGCCGTTGCCGAGAGCTTGATCGCGAGTTCTGTGTACATTAAGGTGGTAATGCCAGGAGAGAATTGGGTTTATTAGAAGTAATATTGGGCATTTCACTCGATTACATAGCATGTTCTAGGGATTTTTGGTGAAGGAAAATTCGAGTGTAGAATATACAGCTATCTCAATAAACGTTGTTCGGTAAGAGGCGTCAAGCCTACGTGACCAGACCGAAAGGGAGTATGGGTAGAAAGGGAAATTCAATAGTTGACCGGCTGGTAGCCTGCCTGCAAACAGGTGGGAAAATTGTCTTAACTGACCAAAAATCGCGGGCGCATTTGCTCTGTTTCTTTATTTTTGTTCGAAATGAGGTTCGTTCAAATATTTCAGCTAACAAAACATTCAAACCTGGTACGCTGAAGAAGAGAAACCTTGGCAATTTAAAACTGGTTGTGGTGACTTTCATGTGAGCTATATTTTCCTATGATCGGAGTTATGGAAACCTTGGATTATTCGAGGAGAATATGCAACAAACAGGGTTTTTCGTTTCGATGTGCATTTTGTTTGTGTCGACAAACTGTATAAACAGCAAAATACTACTAAAAGGTGAGTTGAATTATCTAGATCATATGTTTATCTTTAAAAATACTGTGTGAATTGTTAATATTGAAGCCCACTTGACGGTGTAAATTTATCGCCTAGTTGCTTAATATCCTAAAAACAGTTAAAATCAGTGATTTTGAACGAGCCATAGTTAAAAATTTAGCCCTTTGCCACCCAAATTTTATTCTCTTAAACTATCCATAGTTCTTTGCTCCATCCACTGAAATAAATGACAACGTCCAGAAAAATCGAAAACGAACTGAATCTTGTGCCCTTTCGCCTGTCCATAGGAAATTGCGATAACAGTCGGCTTAGGAAATGTGCTTGAATTACCGTATATTTTTTGTTAATCGTCTAAATGAAACTTGACAACTGCTTACAGGTTCTTGCAGTATGACTAAAACCAGTCTGTTTAAGAATCAACTGCATTTCCGAAGCCTAGGCGAACTCTAAAGTTTGCTCGTTTTCGGTACACAATTTTGACAGCTATAAAAAGTGATGAAAGCCAATAAATTTAAATTTTCGCCTATGCCACCAATTTTTTTGTCTTTCAAAGTATGCTTTTGATCCTAATTGTTAAGATTGTACCAGTTTCTGAGCTTCAAAAAATCGTAAACACATGAATTTCACGCTTTGAATTTGAGTCACTTGAAACCGCCATTTTGGATTTGGATTGAACTGATAACTGCTACCAAAAATAATATTGCATTTGTTATCATGCAAATCTTTAAGTGTTCTTTTTCTTTTTTTAGATACTATATTAGCTATATTAATGGCTAAAGAAAAAGTTAAAAGAGTGAAGTGTTTAATATGCTGTATATATTTATATACATGTACATGCTTATTTTGAAATTGCTAGATTTAAATAAGTGTGTTCAAAATAGGTTGACCAACTACGTTGAGTGAAGATACTGAAAGGATTCAAGTTTATTTAACTTACATATATTCTGCTACATGTACCTATGTTTAAATGTTTGTATATAGTCTTGTTGCTTATCAAAGTTTGTTGTAATTTAAATTGGCAGTGATATGAAGATGTGACAATAACTCCTTATTTTTGCTGTGAACTGTTCTTTTCATTTTCTACTGAACCTTTGACATAACCACCAAAAGGCCAGACACAAGCTAGTTATAAATTGTATTACTGAGTTTATAAAACAAGAGCAACTGCCAACTTGTACTTCCCTGAGCTTTAATATTATGTGTATTATAACCAAAAACTATTTATAATATAAAAAACTATTTATCAAAAAATATTTATTATGGGTTTTTCTCTTTTTTATTGTATGGTAGAACATATATAGTATGTTTCTTAATTAATAAAATATCTAAAAAGAAGTAGAATTACTAAAAAACTCTTCGGATTATTTACAGATTAAAAGCCGCCATATTGCCGTCCCAGTCCCCCGCAGCTTGTTTATATCACGGTTTTCGCGCATGCTCAGACAATTTTCCCACCTGTTCTGCCTGCAGACTAGCCGGCCGGCAATGGGGAGTGAAATGTCGAGACTAGAAATTGGTCTCCCTAGTTTCTCTGAGACTAATCTTCCCCAAGCTAAATGTTTCGACATATAACGTTGTGTGGCGTTGTATAGCGTTGTATAACGAGCAGATACTCTCAAATAAATAGCAACTTCTTCAATTGTGATGCCGAGGTTATCAACCATCCAAACCGCTCGCCACAAACGCCTTCACTGTAAGGTCGAGGCATGGCTCGATATTGTAAATCGTTATGTACATATTTATGTGCTTTTATTGTTTCGGCGATTTCTACCCATACTCCCTTTCGGTCTGGTCACGTAGGCTTGATGCCTCTTACCGACAACGTTTATTGAAATAGCTGTATACAAGACCAAACCGGGACCAGTTGCGAAAAATGCAACTACACAGGCCTTCCGGCAGGAATTGAACCCACGACCTTGCGACCTTGTAATTAGTTTAGTTAGTTGTGTAAAAATTTATGAATGTTATACTAGGATGAATGTTATGCCTAAGTATCATGATTAGTTATTCTCCACTTCACTTGAGATTGCGCTGTCTCACAATAATTATTCCAACAAGTCAACAACATAAGTTGAAGAGTTAGGTACTGCTGCACTGAATGAGAAACGATATGGAAATCACAGGCAGCAGCAGTCTCACCCAGGGGCGTCGGAAGCGGGGAGGCCGGGGGGGGGACCTTGCCGCCACTTTTTTTGGTGGGGGGGGGGCAGAATATGCCCCCCCCACACACACACACCTTTTAACAAGGCCAGTAATAAAGTTATGATTAACAAAATCAACAAGAAAACAATTTTTAGCCTGATCCAACACAATATACTAACCCTAGCTAACCCACGACTCTGAATAAAGATATAATAATTAAAGAAATTTGAATGCAGATATTCAATGTCTGGAAAAGTGTTGTCTTTTGAGTATTTTATGACGTTTTTGGACCTTTAGAATTCTGTAAATCCTTGTCCTAAAATGCAGGAAGACTCTACACACACACACACACACACACACACACACACACACACACACACACACACACACACACACTCTTTTAGTGTAGCTCTGACGCCCCTGGTCTCAGCTGCCAAATAGTAGGAGACACTTTAAAATTTTATTAATTGTTTGGGATAACACACTTTCAATCTTTCACAAGTTTCTTAGCTTCCCCTCCCCCCCCCCCCTACTTTCTCCACCTTGGTGAGAAGTAGTCCCTTTCCTGGCGACGTCACTGTAGTGAACCGAAGGTCGCGGGTGGAAATCTCAGCGGTGATCAAGTAGCTAGAGTTTTTTCTCTAGCTACTGGGTATGCTTCGTCACTTGCGGAGTAGCACGCAGAGAAGCACCTAATATTAAGCCTAGTTCTCATATGTCACCGACAGTCGCAGATCGTCGCCGATTTATGATTTAGATGCATGTTAAGTAATAAAAAACAATGCAGAAAAGCACTGCTTTTCTGCATTGTTCTTTATTACTTAACATGCTGCTGCTCTTCCCGTTTTAACATGCATCTAAATCATTGAAGTAAGTTGATGTTGGAAGGGCACAGGTTAAAGGGCACTTAGTTCAGGGGGGTAGAGCTTTAAAAGGAAACTTGCATTGAAGCACATGTTTTGCCAAAAAAGGGCACTTTACGGCAAAGTTGGATGGGAAGGGCACGTGTCCCCTCTGGCCTCCGGTCCCTACGCTTTTGAGCGCAAAACTAGTATATAAGAATGCAGCTAGCTTTGTAATTTATACATGATTCTTCTTTAGGAAAAGATGGTCTGTTGAAAATGACCAACAGAAATCTATTAATTCAAAACCATGGCGAGATATCACATCCTGTAAACCTGTGCGTAGATATGGGCGGCTGTTTTCTGTCAGGGGATGGCCGTGTCAACGAACAAATTGGTCTTGCTAGCATGCATACATTATTTAATCGGGAACACAACAGAATTGCTCAAGGTTTGAAAAAGATAAATATTCACTGGAGTGATGAAAAACTATTTCAAGAAACGAGGAAAATTGTGGGCGCGATAATACAGAAAATTACTTACGAAGATTTCTTGCCTAAGATTCTCGGCAAAGATACATTGCTCCCATTCCAATATTATGATTCAGATGTCCACCCAGGAATTATCAACGAGTTTTCTACGGCAGCATTTAGATTTGGTCATAGCATGATACGACCATTTTTTGAAGTGCTTGATAGTGGATATAACCCTGTGCAATCAGCACTTCCCCTAAAAGAAATCTTTTTTAACAATCTTTTTATTCAAAAAAATGGAATAGAACCAGTTTTGCTCGGTTTATTGGCAAATGTTTCTCAGAATGTTGACCCATGGTTAGCTGTAGGACTAACAAAACATTTGTTTGAAAGAAAACACTCGCCTGGTCTTAATTTAGCTGCATTAAACATACAGCGAGGTCGAGATCATGGTTTGGCTGGATACAATAAATATCGAAAGTACTGTGGTTTGAAATCTGCCGAAACGTTTGACGATCTCTCTTTGGAAATAACGGATACTAAATACATTGAAAGATTGAAAAAGCTTTACAAAAGCCCAGCCCATGTTGATTTATGGGTAGCAGGATTGGCTGAGACGCCTCTTGCGGACGCTGCTGTTGGACCAACTTTTCAGTGTATTCTGAAAGAACAATTCAAGAATCTTCGAGATGGTGATCGCTTCTACTACGAGGAAAAAGACGTTTTTACTAGAGAACAGTTGCGAGAAATCAAGAAAGTCACATTGTCACACATTATGTGTGATAACCTGAAGAAAATAGTATCTATTCAAAAAGATGCTTTCTCTTCACCCACGTGTACAGAATCAAGAATATCTTGTCAACGCATTCTGCAACATTCCATGAATTTGGGTGCTTGGAAAGGTGCGTATAGATACTATTCTGCATGGCATAGTCCTTTTTTTACGTTGTATTGTATGGCTTTCAGGAATATCCTGATATCTGATTGGTCAACGCACGGCCCGTAAAGATGTGTATTATAGGACCACGGTCCGTCTTTTTCCATACCCGGACCGCTGTCCCATATAATGTTGATTTTGTTGGCGTGAGTTTTTAAAACTGGTTTTCACTCTAATTTTGATACAATAAAACCCCAGTCAAACGAGGATGAGAGTTGATGAGAGTCGATGAGAGTTGCAACTCTCGGTCGCGTTTGACCACCAACTCTCATCGACTCTCATGCACTCTTATCAACTCTCATCAACTTTGAGCTGGTTCAAATTTTAATGAGAGTTGATGAGAGTTTTTGCTCGTTTGACCGGTCACGAGAGTTGGCATATGAGAATTGATGAGAGTTTAGCGGCTAGCGGTTTGCACTTTGTAAAAATAGGTACGCAGCGCGTACATGTGTCGACTGATTGAGTGATCATGAGTTCAGTGAATGAACATGAAAAAAGTTGCAATAACTTGTTACCGGAATCCCGAAGCTGTGATGTTCAAATTTCAAATACGCGATGCGTATATGTCACTATTGTGGCACACTCGATTAAACTGATTGCCTTAGTGATTTCAGGTGAAGGGAAATCATTAACTCAATTTGACATAGGTGGACTGGTGCACATTCATTTTACAAACTATTGTATACATCATACACCTTCACACCCATCAGTGGTATAGCCCATAGTTAACCGGATGCATTGATAAATCTTTGCACTATCTGGGGGTGACGACATAAATCTTTTACTTTAAGTTGTTGGTTACGTTGCTAAGCAACGTAGATGCAAAAACTGTAATTATTATTGTCGTGCAGCCCAATTCCACAGTGAATTATTTTGCATCGAAATGAGTGTCACAGTCCAACTTTAAAACACTGTAGAACAAGCATCGCTGCAGGGCCGCGAGGTGGAGATTGGAAGCTCAAGCACTCCCAGACTGCTTTGCGAGTTTTATTTGGGTGAAATCCAAACACGAGGTGTATCAAGGGACGAGGCAAACAAAGGGCAAGAAGAGCGATTAAGCGGTAAGAAAAATGGTTAATTTTCACTGTTAAGTACTCATACATGTAGTTATCTAACATACATGTTGTGAACTGTAGAACTTTTTTATTTTGATTATCACTACATTTTAAAGAAAGTATACTTTGTACTGAAACAGGTGTACCAAGCAATCCAGTGAAATTTTCTAGATTACATACAACACCCTTCAATTCAAAAGGTAAAACTATGTCTTGAGCACATGAAGTAAGCTGAAAATAGTTTACTAAGTCTTGAACAGCTTCAACCAAAGTTAAAACACAACATCCTGATGAACATGGCATTCCATATAAATCTCTTGAATGAGAGTAAAAAATTTTAAATACCTCTGGAAAAGGTCTAAAAATTGCAACAGTGTTAATACCGATAGTAAGCAAACAACTTTTGTAGCATGTTCAAGTGTAAGGGCCATACATATAAAATACATGACGCTCTTTTAATTCGAGAATGTGCCAGATCTAGATCTTTTTTGGAATCCTAACCCTAAGCAGTAACTATAAGGACTAATATATATATATATATATATATATATATATATATATATATATATATATATATATATATTTAAATCACTCAAAATCCCCTCCTTGCTTTTTCTACACGCGTGCAAAATGGACTCCACATGTGTCGAGATTAGCACCCTCACCCAGGCACCTAACCCTAACCCTAACCCACTTTCACGGTAAATACTTCATGCTAGCTCCAATATATTGTTATATCATTGTTGTTGGTTGTTGGTATACAATGAGGATTTGCAACTCTACAATAAATTCCCATCATTAAACAAAAGGATCATTGTTAGCTTCCATAAACAAAGCACCAGAAAATGATTCACTGTATTGTAAACAATAAATTTTATTATCAATTGAAACCATTTCAGGTACATCAGTTAGTAATAACAAGTCTTTGTTGATAGATTTGCTTATACAGTCATACAGACTATTTCCATTTAATAATGTTGTGTTCATAAAGGATGTGTCCCAAATGTTAACACACTTAATTTCATTGTGGACTATGGATGTCAGTGACATTGTTTGCCAGCATTGTGCCCAAACCTGTGGGCATCACCTTGACTAAAATCAGCAAATATTGTTTGACTGACATCAATTATTTCATTTATGGTAGGCCCTGGGTTTTCTTCAACATGATTTGAAAGTCTTAACAACAATTGCAAATACTTGTAGCACAACATCTGTGTAACCTAAGCTACAATATTTCTTGCCTACTTTCATGCTGCTTAATCAACTGTTTTAGACAGGGCAAATAAAACACACTGAGATAAAACATGAACATTTCATTCCAAAATTTTCCTTTTAGATGAGATGAGATGAAGCTTCCCTTGCTTTGAAAAAATTGTTATGGGAACCAATTCTTGACCTATACACTTCTATGGAAACCCCCATATTATGTCGAGTAAATATGCACCAGCACAATAGCAATGGCTATATAAATAAAAATGTTAAAAAGCAGCACAATGGCTTGCTTGAGTATAAATACCAGCACAACGGCTTGGTTCAATGATAATACCAGCACAATGGCTTGGTTCAATAGTATTTTAATGATAGTTTTTGATTGTATTGTTTGATACGTGGCCTTCAACGTAAAAGGAAACCTGACCAAAAATATGTTGTTCAGTTACGTGATATCTTTTTTTTTTTTTTTTTTTTTTTTTTTTTCTTTCAACTTTTATTTGGACCAAGAGAGAGAAAAAAAAAGTATAAAATTACAAGTCCAAATTCGGCGAGCACGAACGAGAAAACTCCCATGCGAGGTGCTCACCGTAAAATTAAAATAAAATAAAAAGTAATGATATATACATAGATCTAATCCACACGTAAATAGAATTTGGCCGAAATGTTGGACAGTGCAAACACAATGGTTTCGATAAATAAAACAAATATTGATGTACTTATCCTGGATTCCTGCGTCAAAAACGTGACTAAAGTCTCTTCAAGAAAGCGAAACTCTGACAACCGCGTGGCGTGTGAAAAACAAAATGGCGGCGATCTTTCGGGAATTTTCGTTGACCACCGTACCACAGAATAAGGATCAACCAGAAGTCCAACTCTCTGTCGGCACCTTTGATGTAAGCGTCCTCGGGAAATGTCGGCCTCGCGATCCCGGCGCCATTTTGAAAGTAAGTGCAACCGGGAAATTATCCCCCTCGTCCTTACGACCCTCGGGCTCCTGTAGTCAATTACTCTTGGCCTTCTTGTGACCTTTTAATTAACTTTATATTGTTATCTATATATATAAATAATATTTAGTTAAGTAAATAAGTAATTTACTTTAGAACACGATTCTTTGGAGATAGAATTCTTTGACCACGACCTTATTAAAACTTCAGTGAGCGGATACTACGGGTAAAAGTCCGTGGCAAAAAAGTCCTGCACTCATGAAGCGGATTTTACATTTCTCGATTTTGCCGACACATTTGTTTATAGAAAAAGATTGCTAACAATTTCGGAACTACGCATTGTTGAAATACATCGGGTACGTATGTTGTTAGAAATTTTATAAGCTTTCATTTGGCATATAATTCAAGTTTTAGTGTTACCTGTAGCTTTTTAAAATGTTCAAAATGTTCTCACCATTAATTCTTTGAACGTTTTCATGGCGATAAAGTAATATAAATAAGTTTTGTGGAAACACCACGTGGTGTTTCCACAAAACTTATTTATATTGTTCTCACCATTGTTCGTAAAATAAGAATTGTATAATGGGAAATGGACTCCTCACAAGTGTTATAGAATTTTGGATTTTGTTTTTAAATACTAAACGCACAGCCCTGAACAAGATATTAAACAAAGGGTACTGTCAAGTGCTATTCATGTCAGAACTTTTAATTTTTTTGCTGGGAAGTATTTTAAAATATGAAAAAAACATTATTATTTTGACGTGGACAGTCTGAAATGGATGAATTTCTTAAGTCTGTTTTGCCTTTTGTTGTTTTGGTGTTTGCTATAACCTCAGAAAGACTTCTGGCATGAACCTAAGATATTTCTTGAACAGAAGCTAATTCAAATACGAAAGGAGTGGAAACGTTTGCAGATTTCTAATTGAAGTTGAAAACGTTTTTGGTGCAAATTTATTAGTGATCATACCTTTTGAATATATGAAAAAATATTAAAACTTTTATGGTCAATGGTCAGAACATTTTGAACATTTTAAAAAGTTACAGGTAACACTATGATTTGAACTATATACCGAATGAAAGCTTATAAAATTTCTAACAACATACGTACTCGATGTATTTCAACAATGCGTAGTTCCGAAATTTTTAGCCATCTTTCTCTATAAACAAGTGTGTCGGCATTAATCGAGAAATGTAAAACCCGCTTCGTGAGTACAGGACTTTTTTGCCACGGACTTTTACCCGTAGTATCCGCGTACTGAAGTTTTAATAACCTCGTGGTCAAAGAATTTCATCTCCAACGAAATGTTTTCTAAAGTAAATTACTTATTACTTAATAAATATTATTTATATATGTATAGATAACAATATAAAGTTAAATAAAAGGTCACAAGAAGGCCAAGGGTAATTGACTACAGGAGCCCGAGGGTCGTAAGGACGAGGGGGATAATTTTCCGGTTGCACTTACTTTCAAAATGGCGGACTGGCGCATGCGCATAAAAATAATGGGACACTTTTTTCCGAGAGTTGGACTTCTGGTTGATCCTTATTCTGTGACCGTACCTTCATCGTGTGACGTCATTGCCACACAGTCTACCACAAGAACTGCTAACATAGAGTCGACTGACTCAGTCGACACAAAAACAGGCTCAACAAAAATGGCGAAGGAACGGAACGATCCTGAAAGTATTTCTGAAACTCTGGAAAAACCAGAAGCAAACAATGCCCAAATTATTGCCTCTGATAAAAAAAAGAAAAAGAAAAAGTCTCCCTAGTCTCTCTGCTACGCGCGGTAAATCCTACAACTCTCGCCAACTCTCATGGTCAACTCTCATCAACTCTCGTCCTCGTTTGACCGGGGCATGAGAGTTGAGAAAACTCTCAGACAAACTCTCGCTTGCCAACTCTCATCAACTCTCATCCTCGTTTGACCGGGCCTTAAGTATATTGAAAAACATGAAATAGCCATATAATGAACGATTTATTAAATTTGTTTACTCTGTCTGTCCTGGAAAATATCAGACCTCGATCTCCTTTTTACGAACCTCGCCTGCCTTAACCGTTATTTTCCCATACAGACCTCGTTCTCGGTTAATAAACTCTTAATAGAATAATAAGAAAATCCTTAATACAATAGAATTCTCACACAACAAAGAAAATGAATAATTTTTAGTCTCAAGAGTAATCCTAACGCTGCCATGTAGAACGGCTACATACAATGTTATTTAAGGTGAAGTAATACGAGCAACAAATTGCTGCAACATTGTTGCGTTGCAAGTTGAAAAGCGTTGTTGCACGTATTACCACCCACCTTAAACATTGTCAGGCACCAACATTACAATGATTTAGTTGCAAGTTGAATCAGCATGTTGCAGCGAGTAGAACTGGAGTCTACTTTTTTCAACAATTGTTTTCAACTTGCAACAAAATCATTGTTGCGTGACAGTGTTTAAGGTGGGTGGTAATACATGCAAGAACGCTAGGCTTTTCAACTTGCAATGCAACAAAGTTGCGTGAAATAGCGAAACCTGTTAGTTGAGCTTGACTTCAATCTATGCGACAAAATCCTTTTAGAACTCTAAAGATTTGGGTGTCGAAAAACATACTTTAAGTATTCAAGACTATATAAATGATTCATTATTCCCCCTGTTATATGTAGATATACTGAACTTTAGATAGCCGTCGTCGTCCTAGTTTGCTTAAGCTCCCTAAAAAAACTTTCTTGTACATGGGAACTGAAAGGACTGGATCATGAATCATTAGTGATAGATTTGACGATATATCAAAGAGAGTAGAAGATTTGGAAGGGAAATTTGCGACAGTAAACCAAGAAAACAAATATTTAAAGGCCGAGGTCTTCAGACTATCGAACAATTTGAATTTATGTAAAGAGGAGTTGGACAACTTCGAGCAATATTCCCGACGAGAATGTGTAGAAATAAGTGGATTACCTGAGTCAGCTGACGAAGACACAAGTGACTTTGATGGTATGTTTACGTTGGTGAATCGGAAGCACCAATACAGAACTCGTCTAGCCTCTAAATCGTCATATTACCTTCCAAAAATTCGAACAAATTATGGTAAATTTAGTATAAGATTTCAAGGCCCCAAAATTTGGAATTCTATCTACCAAGACTCTTAACAAATATTCTTTTAAACGAAAACTCAAGAACCACTTCATCAATTTCTATGATAATACCTAGTAATTAACTGTATGACCTAACTTTGTCTCATGGTTTGTATTTTGTGCTTGTGTTGTATTTGTTTCGTATTTTGGCTTCACTGACTTTCAAATATTCTGGCGCATAGCTTCATTGTCACCTGTCTAGGCTAGCCCTTAATGGTTATTAGAGGTGACATGTAATATGTCTCTGTAAAAATCATGGTTGAAGTACAATAAAGCTGTTCTGTTCTGTTCTATAGATTTATACATTTTTAAATACAAATTTTAGAACATGCTCCGTGCTTTTCAAATCCTTGTCTTCATGGCGGCGATTGTTTGCCGATAAACCTGGGAAGAAATTATCAATGTGTTTGTCCACCGTATTGGACAGGAAGCAAATGTGAATGTGGGTAACCTTTTTCTATTCTTATTTATAATTTTATAAGTGATTCTTAATTAACTATAATATCAAGTATATGTTTAATTAGTTATCATAGCCTTATATGTTTTAGACCTAATGAAAGATGTCGGCAGACTCTTTTCCACTCATCGCAGAAACTATACAATCCTGGCCAAAATTATGTGGACAGTCCACTCTAAACAAATAAATTAATGTTCATACATATTATTTTCCCTCCATTCCGCCCCCCAGGCCTCCTTTTCAATTTTTCAATGTTGCATCTCACAATACATTTTTATCAAGTCCAGTTCATTCATTTATCAACATTGAAAGGGGGGAGGGGGGCCAAGGAGGCTATTTTTGCAAGATACCAAGGGAAATACCAGACACAGAGATTTATGCACGCGCTGTCCACACCAGGATTGTAGTTCGCAGTTTGCTGCAAGTACTTGTATCTCATTAAAAACAACTCGCAACGAGAAAACAAGCACTGCATGCGAGTTAATTAGATGCAAACACTCGCTGCGAGCTGGTTTTTGCGATGACTGGAGAAGAACCTTGAAACTCAGACAGGGTTCAAATATGCAACTTATAATGATTGGTTACTGACACTCTAACCATTGAGCTACTGAGGCTCGGATGGAGAGTTGAGGTTGCAAGTTCATTGTCATATATGTATGCTTGAAGCAGTAGCGTTTGCTTTGAAAATTCGCACAAATTCGAAATTTCTGTTCTCAGGCCCGCACTAACACTTAATTAGGCCCGGAGCAAAATAAAGAATTGGGCCCCCATGCATGCCAAAAACATTTCCCACATGCATTTCATGTAAAGAAAATCTTTTTGGAGAAAATAAACTAGCAATATAATTAGGGGGCCTCTCTTAAACTGTCCCAGTTGCCTCTCCCCCTTTCTTGGCGGGCCTGCTTGTTTTTCCAAATTTTCCTGCGGCCTGCTCGTTCTCCAGAAATTTTCTTGCCACCCTGCGCTCGTATTTCTATATAGCTGTACGTATATATGGAAATAAGGAAAATATTTTATTTCTTAAGAGTAGAATCACGATTTTATAACCAACACCTTGCTGGGTTCGATAGATTATAAATTTAACATTTAGACAACGAGCCCAGGTTGTCTATGAGCTACCGAAAGATGTTTATGTTTACATGGAGTGTAAAAACGTATATAGTGGTGGGTAGACACCTTTGATAGTCGACGAGTTGCAGTCGAGTTAACTATCATTGATAGACAATGAGGACGAGTTGTGTAATTGTTTTAGTACTGAAACCAACTAGTCAGACAAACTATTATTTTAGAAACAAACTGAAACCTCAGAAAATGCGAATTTTCTGCCATTATTTTGCATTTAAAACTTGCATGACTCTTGCTACCAGTGGTCTATCATCAATAGACAGTGAGTAGCTCAGCCAATCAGAATTCAGCATTTGTAGTAGTCTACTAGTTGGTTTATACTAAATAGATTTGGAGGAATGGTGAGTTGCTGCGTGGGTCTGCAGGTTTCATACAATCATGTTAAACCCCACTGTCGTTCTGCCATTTCTGTATTTTATATGTATACTCAACTTCTATTTTTTTAAATAGTTCGTCAACATCCATGTAATCCCTCTCCTTGTGTTAAACCGCATGACATGATGTGTCGATCAGAAAGCAAAGGAACTCTCTTTTTCTGTACTTGTGTACCAGGAATGCACGGCTGCAAAAGTAAGTTAGTTTTTTAAACAGAGTCATCACTAAAATTAAGGAATTACTCAAAAGAAACCTCTTATAGTCATTCCACGGTTTTTCCAAAATATGTCGTCAAATATGTTTTTCCAAAAAGCTACAGCTAGGCGATAAACCAGATTTCTGACTAGGATTAGCCAAAGGGTTTGTGGTTAGGTTATCCAGAAGATTGCTAATATCTTGAGACACACTGAAGCTTGACGACAAATTTGGAAAAAACAAATTTGACGACATTAATCTGGAAAAGCCGCGCGCGGAAAGATTGTGCGGGCCCTTTTAAGTAATTTTTTTAGTGACGGCCTTGTGGAATTAATTATGGTTTGTGTATTTTTATAAAAATAAACTTCATTAGCACTAAAGGCCAAATTCCACTCAGGAAATTTTTTCTTCAGGAGAGAAACGGGAAGGAAAGTTTCAACAAAGAAGCCAGTGTGGATTGGCGGATCTGAACAAAAAATTAGCAAATTGTCAGATTTTATACCCCTATTCACCCCCTATTGGTTGTTAATACTTGTTTGACTTTCATGGCTTTTCATTACTGCTTTTGGCTCTAACTTAACTTAAGCCTGGTTTCCATTTCGCCGTTGGCGGGCTAGTGCATGGTGCCATGTTCGTTGGCAGAGTCGCCGGGATAGAATTGAATCTATCCCAGCAACCGCCAACGACCGCTAGCGACCCACCAACCGACCAAATGGAAACCAAGCTTAACTGCTTAATTTCTGTTCTTAGATGACGATTATTGCAAGCTGAACCCATGTCCCACTGGTTACAAATGTCAAAAAGACGGCAACGTTGGCTACCAGTGCACCAGTATTTATTCAATTTATTAGAAGAATTTACTTGCAAGAATCAATTTAATTTGTGAAATAACAAGAATGTATTTGGGTATGAACTAGGTCGATACGTAGAACTGATCACGTATTATTAAAGACTTGTTAACCGAGTTCGAGGTCTGTACGGGAAAGTATTTGCCTGAGGTTTTCGACCGAGCGACGAAGGAGCGAGGTTTGTGCGATAAAACCGAGGGCAAATACTTTCCCGTACAGACCGAGAAAACGAGGTTAATAAGCCTTTTATTATATGGCTTTTGGTTTGTTTTCTTATGTGTTTTTAGTTCTACGTTTGTCTTGATCAGATGTCGCTGTTCACCTTAATTCTTACCTTTGAGCTTGTTCGTTTCGCTTCATGTTTACACCTGTTAGGCTTTTATTTTTCGCGCTTTTAAATAAGAACTTTTTATAAAAAGAAACACTAATGTTTCAGGACGTATTATTGCTCAAAATTTTCCAACATATTTAATTCACTTTTATTTCATTTAAATCAACTCAGTAATTTTCCCGCCAAAACTTGCAGTCCGTTAAAACTGACGTAATGCCTTCTCACAGTGCCGAGAGTGCATTACGGCTTTTTCCAGACCTCTCAGCAACCAATCAGCGTGCGCTGTTTGGCGTAATGACCCGAAAACAAGCTCAGCCATATAATAATAGCTTTTATTCTTCAGGTAATTTTAAAAGTTGGCCTATACTTATAAGCAATGTGTACATGCAGGTGTATTTTTTTAGGGATCAAACGTAAAGTTTACAGTTTGTAAATAAATTAGTTGTACAACATCGAAACATCCCAGTAAACTATAAGGGCTCTGATTGGCTAACATTTTACTCATTATAGCATACGTCTATATTATGCGTATATTTAAATGTATGTACAAGTTCAGTTCTAAATTAGGATGTTGTCTACATGTTTTGAAATTATTCACTGACAAAGACTGTGGCTTGCTAACATCGTCTGCGAAAAAAACAGAATCACCACTGTTGAAATGAAAACAGTTCTTTGAAAGTATTTGTTTCAACTTTACTGGTTTTTCATTGACTCGTCTCCTCAGTCTCAGTAACTATCGGTGTATTTACCTCGCCGCTTTACTGTTCAGTGAATATTCACTGATAGTCACGTCAACTTCAGTGACTAATCGTTAAATAGCTAGAAACTGCAGAAATCTACTTCCGACGACAGTGCGATATTTTCCGATTTTTTTAAGGCTGTTCTTCGCCTTCCTTCTCCCCCCGTATTGCCACAAGCCTAAGAAATGACGAGCTACGCAGGTTATTAAATCAACAGCACAAGTGGTAGCCTGGTAGCCTGGTACCCTGTCCCAATTTCAAAAGAAATATGGGCCAGGTACAGTAACCACTAATTTCATTCTCGTGTCATCAGCGCTAAATCACCTGATGACGATTGCAGTTTTACTCATAGGCTTAAGAACCGCGGAAATTTTAACCAATGGGAAAGCAGAAGTCTTTAGTGGTTACCTGACCCATATTCTTTGATTGGGCCAGGTTATTAGGCTACACGGGTGGCTCCTTGTTGCTGGAAAAAAGGGCCGCAGGCTCTCCCAAAATCGACGCGTACCATTGTAAGAAAGTTGCTAAATGCTTGCCTGATCTAGGTCCATATTAGCATTAAATTGAATTATTATTATCATTAGCAGCGTTCCGTTCCGTAAATCGATGAAAATCCGAGAAAACTATTAAAAAAGATGTTTTTAATTCACACCAATATTCAGGTTGACGTGAAATGGCGTTTGCCGATGAGGACGTCTTGTCAGGACGTCTTTTGCTCAAGTTATCGCTCACGCTATCTTGAAAAACCAGAAGTCAAGAAGGTGTTTGCCGTCCTCTTGCCGTCGCCGTCCATTGCCGTCCCAAATCTAAAACTAGGGACTATAAGACTCAGATAACCGACTACCGCTACGGTAGAAAGTTTAACAGTGGTATTAAATGGTGGTGTATTGATACATTCAAATTCAGTTCAAGATACATAATCGCACGGACTCGTTTTGTTCTTAAATTCTTGAGGAAAAACACTTGTTCAATCTCTGGTAGTCGCGAGAGTAACGTTAAGCTTCTCCAAGGCTGCTGTAGTGACTCAGGTTTCGCGTTGTCTTTACAACGTAAAAATGCTTTTTCTACGTTGTCAACAGAGTCATGACAGCGTAAAGATTATACTCTTGGGACCGTCATTTGCAAAAGTTCTTTGTTTATGACATAAAATTCTATTGTGCAAACACGTTGCCTGCCGTTAGTAACTAATAATGCGACAGAACGGTTAACAACTAATTCAGCCGATCCGCACGTTGTATCTAATAAACTACTAGACATTATATACACATTGTATCTAGTAAGTTACTGGAAATTGTTTAATAAAGAGGTTTTTAATGAAACCCTTTCCCCCCCCCGAACCCCCTAACCCTAATCTCAAAAATGTGAATTTCCCGGGGGTAACCCTAACCCTAACTTGAGAAGTGTCGGGGGGGGGGTTTAAGCCGCCCACTCCCCGTCCAACCCCCCTAATAGTGTTTTTAATTTATGGTCAACAGTTCTTGACAAAGATTGTGGGATGCGCAGTGAGTTTTAATCCGTTAATTGGCGCATCTTAGAATTAAACAATTTCCAGTAACTTACTGGATACAATGTGTATATTATGTCTAGTAGTTTATTAGATACAACGTGCGGATCGGGTGACTAATTTTGTCACGGGGCAGACGACCGCTGAGTTGTAGTTTTATGCGCGGGCGCAATATCGCAAAATGGCGGAAAGTGAGGAGCATCGCCACTGACCTATATATAACTGGACTGCGGGTGCTGCCCAAAAATGTGTGACCATTTTCAGATTCAAAATGGCGCCATTTATAGGTCACTTGGCTTGCTGTTGGTCACAGAAGACAGATCAGTGTATAGGTCCTTCTGCTAATGGTAGCGACCACTGACTTGTATTTATGGCAACTTCGTTAATATTGTTTTCGGTATTTATGCAAATGTAAGGCGATTTTTGACACTTTACATGCATGGTTGATCATTGTTAATTGTAGAACCAAGACTGAAAAGGCCTGCTGAATTATTTGTCTGACCAAATAGGAATATCAGTAAAACATGATTTCGAGTTTGTATAAACAAAATACCAAGAGCGCCCATCATGATAAGAGACTTATTGTAGCTCTGAACTACAACATAATTACTGGACAATTATTGCTGTAGGCTTGTAGCTCTGAATTGACGGCTTTATGGCTCGACTGAAATCAACAATAAAATAAACAATTAATATATGGAAGTTCTACAAACATTTTGTTTTATGAAGTCGCCAGCTCTGATCTAATTAAAATTATAATTAAAAATCCCTCTTGGTCACAGTCAGAAGGCCAACTTAACAGAACTTTCTCCTTCGCTAGTGCAGTGCCGGATTAACCATATGGCTGAAGTGGCTTATGCCACGGGCCCCGCGCTGTTAGGGGCCCCGCGCTTTGCTCAGTTTCGTTTTTTAGCGCGGGGCCCAAAAAGTGTGGGGCCCCAAAAACCGCAAGGCCACGTACAAAAGTAAAAAAAACGATGCTCCAAAATTAAAAAAAAGAGGTACCGCAAATGAAAAAGCGAGGCGCCGGGGCCCCAAAACTCAAAAAACAGGCCCCAAAAACAAAAACGAGGCCCCAAAAATAAAAAAGCAAGAACCCATAAATAAAAAAGGGAGGCCCCAAAACTAAAAAAAGCAAGAACCCATAAATAAAAAAGCTATAGCGGGGCCCCAAAAATAAAAAAAGCAAGATACTATAAATAAAAAAGCTAGGGAGGCCCCAAAAATAAAAAAAGCAGGCCGGAACCATAAATAAAAAAGCGAGGCCCCAAAAATGAAAAAGCGAGAACCCAAAAGTCAAAAAGAGCCACAATAAGCGAGGCGCTGTTGCCACAAATACAGATGCGTAAATACACAGGCAACTTTTCAAATCGTGGAATATTGATATTTTTTAATCTTTCTGATTTCAGGGAAACCTGAATTCACAGGGGGGGGGGGGGGGTCAAGGGGCCGCCCTGATAATATGCCACGGGTCCCGCGAACTGTTAATCCGGCCCTGCGCTAGTGACCGGATACGATTACAGTCTTACCATTTTCTGATCATGCAGTCTTAATGCAAAGGCAGCAATTTCCCATTATTTTAAGATCTTGGATAGAGGACCGAGCGCGGACTCCCGAGCGCAGTTATAAATACAATGAAATAAAAGTAGTGTGCTGCGTAGGCAGTGTTGAAACAACAATCGAAATATAGTAAGGTTAGATATACTGCCGAAACAGAGAACGTAGACTTGGCAGCCCAAAAGCCGGAATCTTAAATACCGCACGCTCTGATTCCTGCCGTGTTTGGTATCGTTGGAAAGCTCTCGTCGAGCTCTACCCGAATATCCAAGTCCACAGAGAACGTAGGGGTCTAACGTTTCGAGCGAAGGCCCTTCGTCACTCCGAGAGAAACGTGAACTCTGACGAAGGACCTTCGCTCGAAACGTTAGACTTTAGACAGATTCCTACGTTCTCTGTTTCGGCAGCACATCTAACCTTACTATATTTAGATTATTATAAATACAATTGTTTCCGTTCAATGCAGGCGCTCATAATGTATGCATCTACTGATGCATATCCAAGTTTACACGTCACACGTCACCAGAATATTTTCTGGTGAAGGTTGCAAACATGGCAGATATTTCCAAAGCATGTATTGCCGTCAGATTGACCTTCTTTTTCATCCTTGCTAGTGGCACAAGTTTCGAAGCATATTCACCTCTGTACCTTCAACAGCTTGGCTTCAGTTCGTCCGACATTGCATTGACGATACTACCGGTGACAATAGCTTCACCTTTCTTGATACCTTTGATTGGATTTTTGGCTGATAAGTATCGAATGAGAAAGAATGTCTTGTATTTCTCGATTGTGCTCACAGTTGTCGTATTTCTGGCTCACCTTCTTCCGTTAGTACGCTATCAGAACTGTGATACCTTGCTGGCAAACTCATCAAGTTTGCACGACGAACACGGCTTAACCAACACAACTCCAATGGCATCCAAAACGAATGGAACACTTATCTCTACAACTTGGATTGCAAACAGAACACCGAAGCGTGTCTCTGTTAAACATGATGTAGCTAAGCATTCCTTTTCAAGAGAACAACAAAAAATCTGGCAAAATCCATTATCGAACGCTTCGCCTTCACATAATTCGAAGTTAATCAACCGACCCGTCTCAATTCTTCTCGGAATGATCCTACTAAGAGCAATGTATGATATTTTAAAACGAATGATGGTACCGCTTATGAACGTCGCAGCGATACAACAAACCCGAAAAGTAGGAACGACCTTCGGTTCGTACCGTTGCTGGGGTGATATTGGTGGCAGCGTTTCCATGTTTGTGGTCGGCATATTGGTATCAAATATATCTTATCGAATTTGCGGCCAAGTGAACCAAGGTTATTTCGTCATTTTCATTTGCACTGCCTTGCAAACGAGCTTGTCCTTGGCAGTAGGGCGTTCGATTGTATTCGAGTATTTAAGTGACAGGGTATGCGGTTGGGGTGAAATAAAGCAAGCCCTTTTTAACTGGCATTTCCTCTTAATGATATTCATTTCTTGGTTCACTGGCTTCTGTCTGTGTTTTCAACAGCTTTGGGAATTTTGGTACATTGCAGAACTTTCCGGCGGTCCACTTATAATGGGAATAGGAGGATTACTGCGCGAGCCTTTTGTCGCAGCTTGGTTCTACCTTTCTGGTACGGTGATTGACAAATTTGGCGAGTTGAAGACAGTTTGTTTAGCTTTGTTTTTATACGCGGTGTCGTTTATGGTGTTATCGTTCATTGGCATCCCTTGGCTGGTCTTGGTTTTCGATGTTTTTCAGTCCGCTGGGTACGCGTTTTCGAACAGTTCACTCGTTGTTCATTTTGGGAAAGCTGGTTCTGCTGCTTCATCGGGCGTCATACAGAGTAAGAATTGCAATAACACATGATGGGTATTGAATATTGATAGAGGGACAGAAGGAAGGAATAAACTGGGACACAGACCGGGTAGAGAAGAGAATGACAGAGGGAAAGGATGAGTGAGGTAGAGTAATGCAGAGAAGGAAATGTGGAGAGAGGGAGGGAGGAGGGGATAGCTTGGAACTTTCAGGGTTAGTTTGGGTTAGCTACGGTTAATGTCGTGGTTAGGATCAAGAGTAATTAAGAGGAGGGCGAGCGATGATTATGGAGAGGAAAGAGGAAGGGAAAAGGGGAAAGAGGGAGGGATAAGGAGGAAGACGAGGGAGAAGTGACAAGAGGGAAGACGGAGTGAGGAAGGAACATGAGAAGGTTGCTGACGCAGCGGAGGAGGCGAGGGAGGAAAAGGGTGGTTAAGTAAACGCGCAAAAATACAATTGTTTCCGTTAATACATAATCGGTATTAGGTGAATGGAGAATTCCAAGTGTTTATACATTCTAAAATGTATATGTTAATTCATTAAAGTGAACTAATACGAGCAACAAATTGCTGCAACATTGTTGCGTTGCAAGTTGAATAGCGTTGTTGCACATGATATTACCAAGTGAACTGACGATATGAGCGAAAGATGTCTTGACATTTCGAGCCAAAGACCTTTATCACTCTGATGAAAGGCTTTGGCTGGAAACCGCTCAAATCGGCAGTTAACTAACCTCTGTCATCCATATTGTAAATAGTGCTAATAGTTTTGTTAAAATGTTTCTTTGTAAGGTATATTTAACAGTATATTTTACGGATTTGGATTGGGAAGTGGAGGAGCAGTCATGGGTGTGCTTTTCAACACCATTGGATCAAGAACTACTCTGCGTTGTTACTCTATTGCGGCGGCACTAGTGCTGGTATTGTTTGCCATGTATGTGCGAAAAGGACAAAATGTCGCGAGATACGAACGAGTTGTGTATAGTGCAAGTGACGACGAAACTGAAAGCGAAGAAGCAGAAAAATGATAGATATGCATTTTAAATGAAGGGAATGAAATGACATAAAATAAAACGAAATGACATGACATGGACGTTTCAAAGATAATAATAATAATAATAATAATAATCAGCCCTGATGAACTCGTTTTGAAATAAAAATTCTTTTGAATTTCATACATGAAAACGAGGTCATAAGGGCTAATTTATATGCACATAAAAGAATACTAATTTGGCGACCATTTTTGAATACGGTCTATTGCCTTGCAAAAATTGCATTAAACTATAATGCTGATTCAGCGATAATCGCACATGTGAGATTATCATAAATAATCACACATGTGAGATCATCACTTTGCCATTTGGCAACTTATCACTTCGTCCCTTCTCCCATCTATTGATTAATTGATTGATTAATTGATTGAAATTTAGAAATCTAGAATCTCTGAAATGCCATTTCCTGCATTTTAGGACAAGGATTTACAGAATTCTAAAGGTCCAAAAACGTCATAAAATATTCAAAAACAACACTTTTCCGGACATTGAGTATCTGCATTCAAATTTCTTTATTATATCTTTAGGGTTAGTGATTTTGTTAATCATAATTTTATTACTGCCCTTGTTAAAAAGTGTGTGTGGTCCCCCACTTCCGACACCCCTGCTTTGGTTCAAAGTCAACTAATCTAAATTATTCAAAAAACGTTTGACCAGGATTGGTTCAGCTTTTCTTGGGTGGGGGGGGGGGGGAGGACTGATTAATATTCAGGGCCACCGCCATGAATACTAATTGGGGGGCAAGATAACTTCAGCCACGTCTTATGATGCAATCAACTCACTAAATACACTTTACCATGCACTAACTGCTTCACCAGACAAAGGTAAAGTGTATTTGGTTATAGATGGTATCATAAGACGTGGTTGAAGTTACCTTGCCCCCCCCAATTAGTATTCATGGTGGTGCCCCTTGTTAATATTGACATTCCAGTTTGTAAACACATCTCTCAAAAAACTCTTTTTAATCTTTATAACAATAATTTAAAGAAAAATTGAATTACACAACTTTCAATAACATCCAACCATTATTCTAAAAATATTCTCATTTCAATAATGGTTTTCATAAACAAGTTGTATCTTCCATAAACACACAGAAATTACAATCTTAAAAAAATGTTTGACATGTTTGATAGATTAAGAAATAATGCATTCAGATTAAGCCTTTTTGATTTCAGTTGGCTCACCACCTTCACTCACTTTGACAATTTCAACAACCACCTAAAAATCAAAACAAACTGATGAGAGTAGTTCATTTGAATTAAGCCAAAAATAAAATTTATATTCTAAAAATTAATTTTCTATATACAGTACCTGATCAAAATCAGGAAATCCACCTCTAGCCAATTTGGAAAAAATTAAACTTTCATTGACCTTTACCTCGAATGAACCTGGAAAAAAATATACCACTCTTTTCATCATTGCTGATTGATCAAAGACTATGGCTCTTTATAAACATAATAATTGTACTGCCAGAGTTTCTTATCCCCGAGCCGGGTGTAGGGCCGAAGGCCCGGTGAGGGTGCTAATCTCGACATGCATGGAAACTTTACACGCATGTAGAAAAAGCAAGGGAGACAAAATCTGGAAATAGTTTGTATATATATATATACGTCGCAGGGTGTCATGCAGTAAAAATACTTGGGCACTGGTGACTAGCTTTGAAGCAAACTTTACATAATTTCCATATTTTGCGAAACAAAATGGTTTCAAATGGTTTCGTTTTAAACGGAAAGAAGCAGAACAATGAATAAGAGCACGATACAAACAGCCGGTTTAATATATCTTGAAGAGAAATCAGAAAACCTGAAGAAGCCAAACGCCGTATGGTAAACAAAAACTCGATCTGAATTATAGTGTTTGTGGTCACAGGTCGCTCAGTAGTCTCAATATCATTTTAAAGATGAAGGTAGGACATTTGTATTTATTTATTTTGCTTGATTGTAACCAGCATTTATTCATTAATATATTCTGTAAATGCCAAGAACGGCAAGACGCTTAAATAGAACCCTTTTAGACACTCGTCAGTTACTGTATATAAAACTTAATCTAGCAACTATCATATAAAATTTTATGTTGCTTTCAAGTTTTTGCCGGCCATTAAGCAGTATACAGCTTCACGTTTTCGTGCTTTCCCTTTGCTTTGCTACTGTGGACGTAATGTTTTTCATTGACTTAATTGCAAGCACTTATCAGTTATCATAAATACTCATAGGCTTTGTCCATTTTCTTTTGTATAGACTGAAAGGTTGTCTGTTGTTTTTATCTCCTATTATAAATGTAGATTTTGAGCTGTTAACTTTTAATCTTGCCTTTGCAAAACATAAAAGTAATTCCTTTGGAAACCTCCTAAATGGCTAAAACAATATATTTTTACAACCAGAGTTTAATATGAAATCTGTAAGTTTTCCTTTGATATGTTCAACTTTCTTTTAGTCATCCTAATCATAAATTCTGTAATTATCCTGAGGATTATCATTTGTTTTTGCTGTATATCAGGAGTGCTTATTTTAATTGGAAGGTGAGGTGGGTGGGGTGTATTTAAAAAAGCGTATAAAAGCAGGCGAGGGGTTGTTGCATTTATGTACTACTCAAATCAGTAGAGCGAGACATAGACGATGTTTTCATTGCTTCCAAAGCAACAGTTTCATAAACCACAGATCAATTTCAAAGCAATCACGAGGTGTATTGAAATCTTATGTACCACGTGATAAGTGGTCTGCGGTTAAATATGATCTGCGGTTAAAAAAACTGACACTTCGGAAGCGATAAAAAAATCATCCATGTCTCGCTCTACTGATTTGAGTAGTATTTCTAGTTATTCTACTAATTCTAAACAAAATAAGAAGTTGCAAGAACGTTCTTTCGTATACATGTGCAAACTACTAAATTCAGTAAGTTGTCAATCAACAATGCAAGCTTAGACTAGATAAAACAACTATTTTATGCTTCCGGTATTGCATATTCAAAAGACAACTGGGATGCCTTTACGACTTTACGTACGTGTTCTTCCAACTTGTCCGACAACCTCAGCATCGGGGAGAGCGTCCTTAATCTTTCGCTCTAACTCCCTGAAGCGAGGTCGGTAACCTCATCCACCACTAGGAAAAAAATCATTAAAAACATTTTAAATAAAGAAGTTATTGAAATCAATCATATGCTTGGCTTGGTTTAATATATAAACTCACACGTTGAAAACTGGATTGAAAATTACACAAATCACAATTTACCAATATTAAAAACTTACCAATATTCAATGTGTACTTTTACAACCATTGTCTTTCAAATGAAGATAATTTTTTGACGCAATATCTTGCAGTGAGTGTAATCCACCAAAAGCTTTCCCTTCTAATTGTTTGTTTATCCCGCTAAATCCTGCTGCTATGCGGCAACAAGCGCGCAAGGGTGTTGGGAATTTTTGCAAACCTTGTAGTACCCAGGCTCTAATAAGAGCACCGAGTAAAAAACTTGGCTATGCGACCAGATTAGTTAGATATTTAACTTTACCAGCTTAAACGCATTGATATTGTGGAATTTATTTGTGATAATACATATTTGTAATAATAACGAACATTTATTCATATAAGACTGATGATTTAGTAAAACAAAATATAAAAAATATCTGATTGTTAAGTAATTCTCTTTTAGATTGTTATTAATGCATGACTGTTTGGTACAAGAATGTCAGGTATTTCCCGCATGTCAATCAATGGGTAGATAATATTTACTTGTAAGTGCATGGTGGTCCTGAAAAAGGAAAATACCTAGGAAATACCGCGCGTACCTTTTCACAATCTTGTATTTCATTTGTGAAAAAAATAATTCCATACTTGAAAAATACTATATCATATGGTCAAATAACACTATATGACTGCATGGTTGAAGAGAGCTTCGAAACGTTTGCATATACTTTGAGAATTCTGCGCTGGAACTTCGTTCGTTCTTTTGACTTCATTCCTATATTTACTCGCAAAGATCTTGACCATTGCACAGTATGTTGCACGGTGCAAGCCTGCACTGCTTCGTGCAACTCGTCTCATAACAATCTGACTATTGTCCATGCAACTTGTCTCGTAACAACTTATGTAAACGCCGTTGCCATTGCATGTAGTTGCACGAAAAATCGCATCGTGTAAAGGGGGTACCTTGTGGACATTTTTATAATTAATTCTGATATCTCTTATATTTTGAATAAATTAAGCGCTCATATATGTACATTTCCTAGTATTAGAATCAAGAAACAATTGATCAACATTACTTAATTGCATGTCAGCTTATTTGACAAGTGGGTAATAAGCTGCAGGTAATCATTCTTAACTCTTTTAGTGACATTAGCACATACTGTAGTACTTTACTATGGCTAACGAGTTATGACGATTTTAATAGTTAACAAGACGCCTACGCGGAGCCTGAATCGAGCACGGTTGGCGTGTGCTGTTAGGGCGCTGCCTCTCACCAATAGTTAAGCCCGGTCGGACGGGGTTAGTACTTGGGTGACCGTTTGGGAATAACCCCGTACTCCGCCAGCTTGGGACTTATGCATGTGAGTAGAGTTTAGTTGGTCTCTCCTGTGTTCCGAGGGTTTTTCGCCGGGTTCTCAGGTTTTCCTCCCTTCGTAAAATCAACACCTAGGTCTTAGTTGTCTACACATAGGAAGTTTGGTGTCAATTGGGACGAAAGTTCTGTTCCTCTCTCCTGCCACACGTTAAGTGGCAAATTTAATAAATTCAAATTCAAAAATGTGATGCATATGTACTTCACACTGGTGGCCTATGGAACATGCATGCTTACGTTCAAGGCAGTTGTCAGCCATATCTGACCACTGTTAAACTACAAAGTCAGTCAGTCACTTTCAAAATTTACCAACAACGTGCAAGAACAACGTGATTAAAAGCTGTTCAACTTTTTGTCCAACTCCAAAAGCGAAAGGAGCAGAGAACTTACAACATGCTTCACGCAAAAATGCAAATCGTGACAGCCAAAAAAAGCCCAACCGAGCCGAAACCTAGACTCAGCCTACCACAGTAGCCCGAGTAATAAGGAAATCCCTTGTTTGCTTTAAGCTGTGAAACTACTGCAATACCGTATAAAAACCACGACAAAACCATAATACCAAGAACGCAATGTGCTCCTCTTTTTAATTTAAGTGAAATTTCCTGGATCACCTAATTCCAACAATATAATACTTATCACTGATAACGTTAGTTGAAAGAAAGATAACATATATTATTTTTAGTCAGTTACAAACTACTTCACGTCAATAGAGAGCTTAAGCAAGCTAGGACGACGACGGCAATCTAAAGTTCAGTATCTAGCAGAAACCACGAATCATTTACGTAGTATTGAATACTTAAAGTATGTTTTTTGACATCCAAAAGCTTTAGAGTTCTAAAAGGATTTTATCGCATAGTTTGAAGTCAAACCCAACTAACAGGTTAATTTCACCGTTTCATGAGTTAACGTCGTCCTGAAGACGTGAAAATGATCTGAATAACGTTGTATGTAGAACGGGACGGCGTTATGTCGTTACGATTACTCTCGGGACTAAAAATTATTCATTTTCCTTTGTGTGAGAAAAATCGTATTGTATTAAGGACGTTGTCCTGGACGTTCGCGTTGTATTTGCTTAAGCTCGCTATTAGTATACGTGTGAACACGACGTCTAAAACTCTACATAACAAGCTTAGCCTTCATATATTTGAAACAAAAATTTCGTTGGCGTGTTTTTTGTTTGAATAAAGGAGCATTCATTGAACATTTCAAGAGAATTCTTTCTCAAAGTTTGCTATGTCTAGGCAGGCAATTTTTAAAGAAATTTAGACTATGCATGTGCACACGGAAACTTTTTTTAAGAAGTATAAACCATGCCAATGAACGAACTTTGCATTCAATATCTCGAAACATATATCAGGAATTTATCTAACTTTTTTTTTGAATGTCTAGTTAAATTCCGATCTAATTGTTTTAACAAAGCTGAAGCTCACAATCTTTCACTACATGGGAACTTTAAGGTAATATCTGAGCAGAAGGTCAGGCCAATATGGACGACATCTAACTTCGTTTTAAAGACAAGTACATTTGCCCTTTCACTGTGTTCGTTTCAGGTTCAATTCTTTTCAAGATGGTAGCAATTTGTTGTACAGTTTGATCACGGGTCAAACCAGTTTTCTTCGGTCTAAACTTCTTCAGCAAATCTTTAGTCGTCATTGGTTTGTGCGACAGATACTTACGAACCATCTCTTCAGTAATTCTTAGATCAGGCGAGCCGCGGGAACCAGGGCTATCGGATTCGCCGAGGTTCGCCCGACCGGCTAACGACGAACCACTAGCCGAACGACGAATGGATGCATTCGAAGGACTTTCGGTTTCCTTTCGTGGTTTTTTATTCGGCGTTTCTTCCCCAGGTGAGTTTTTGGGTCGCTTTTTGCCATGCCCTAAAACGAAGAAAAAAAAGTTAAATAAATAAATAAATAGATAAATAAATAAATAAATAAATAAATAAATAAATGAACAAAACTAAGTCTTTCCCCCAAAATCGCAGCCTTTTGACTTTCGGTTTTAGAAATAAAGGAGAATTATTACTTTAATATCAAATCGTACGTTTTTGTCATATTTCCAAATAGGCGAATTTCAGGGTATTGCGCGCAAAGGAATTGGCGGGCTCCCCACAGATTTAAGCAATGGCAAACAGACTTGCTAGCGAGCCAACAATAGCAGAATAACAGTGTTAAACATCCAGAAACTGCATCTATACTTTGTTTATTTTAAACAGTATGTTTACTTTGAGTGGAACCCGTCAGTTTTTTTGAAAAGTGATGCGCGCGCAACACCCTGAAACTCGCCTATTCAGAAGTAGCATATTACAAAGTTTGTTTAGAAATTCGAATGTTCGATTCGAAGTTCAGCTTTGGGCCAATCTTTGACTATCCAGTTGGTAATTTGGAATTGCCGGTCGACTGGAGGTTTTCCGTAGAAGCAAACTTCAAATCGAACCTTCGAATTTCAAATCGAACTTCGTAGTCAATTTCTAAATTTGGAAACATAATTTGAAACTTGGCAACATACTTCAAACCGTGCGCTGAAAAGTGAAATCAACTGTGAAGGATTAAAAGATGTATGGATCGTTTTAACTCACGTCATCGGTGGCCCCGTTGGGGGTGGTGAAACAATACGAAATGTCTGAATAATAGAGCTCAATTCCCATAGGATAAAGATGGTGCACCAATATGGCCGTCATTTCATTGTTTCTGTGCACCAATATATGGTCGCCGTGACGTCAGATGAGAACCAAGAATTAAATATCAACCAGCTTGTTCTAACGCAGCGTATTAATTTATTTATTTATTAAGCTTTGCCACTAGCTTTTACATACACATATATATTAGGTAATCTCATTTCAAAGTACATAAAAGTATCTAAAAGTGGCAGGGTAACCGCAACAGCATATTTGCCAATTACTGCGGGCCCATAAACTAGACGAAGAAAATAACGGATTTACGAACTGCAAGAATATTACAAAATTAGAAACAGCAGCGGAGACACTCAATTAAACTACGTGCAGTGTTACATTTCGGACAAATTGTCCTCCATGTCCTGGGATCGTCTGGGTCGTATGATGTATATACAGCAGTTCTGTAGTATTTAAGTAAAATTGATTTAAAGTTATTTAAGCTGTTTGTCTTGCGACGTAGAATGCTTGGCAATGCGTTCCATGTCCTAGCCATTCTTGTGCAAAATGAACGCTGGTGAGTAAGTGTTCTGCATTTTGGTTGACAGAATAGTAAAAGGTCTGGATTATCAGTAAGTCTGGTTTTTCTAGAGGAGGTGTATGGAGTAGGTAAAACTTCAGGATTGACACATGCGAGATCGTTGATAGCTTTAAAGAAGAAGATTAAATCGAGGTATTCATGCCAAAAAGTGATTGGTAGTAAGTTCAATGTTTGTAATCTTTCTTTGTAGGTAGGTGAACAGCGGAAGGGAAAGGTTTAAAATTACTTTGGTAGCCCGTCTTTGGATTGATTCTATTCTTCTCATTAACTCTACCGATTGAGGAGACCATACTTGGGTTGCATATCCAAGGTGTGGGCGGACGATTGACAAGTATAAGGTTCGTCGGACTTGTTGGTTTGGTACTTCTCTCACTGTTCTTCGCACGAAACCTAACAACTTATTGGCCGAAGAGCACTGGGTTACAACTTGCTTTGCCCATGTAAGCTCCTTGGTTATCCAAACCCCAAGATCTCGTTCGGTTTCTACCATATTGATTGGCTTGCCTTTGATGTTGTACGGGTACACAATTGCTTTCCGTTTTCGAGTTATGCTTTGAACTTTTGTTTTCACTTCATTAAACTGTAGACCAGACTGTATTGACCATGTTTCTACACTGTCAATGTCTTTTTGAAGGTTGACTGCGTCACTGTAGGAATCAATTTTCCCAACAAGCTTTGTATCGTCAGCAAAGCAGGCAACTTTTGACGACCGTACGGAGTCTGGTAAGTCGTTAACGTAAAGTAAAAATAGCATTGGTCCTAAGATTGATCCTTGTGGTACACCTGAGGTCACAGGAAGGGTGGAAGAGATAGCTCCAGGAATGGTAACACGTTGTTTGCGCCCTTCCAGGTATGAGCTGAACCAAGAATATAGACTGCCATGAATGTTGATGTTTCTCAGCTTTTCAAGTAGCAAGCCGTGGTCTACTTTGTCGAAAGCCTTGCTCATGTCTAAGTAAATCACATCTGTCTGTTTTCCCTTGTCGAGTTGAACTCCGATATACTCCATGACCTCAACTAGCTGTGTAACGCAGGACTTCCCTTGGACAAAACCATGTTGATTGGGATTGATGTATTTCTGCAAGTGGTTTCTTATTTTTAGTAGGACGCATCGTTCAAACAGCTTGGAGATTGTCGTAAGAAGCGAGATGGGTCTGTAATTTTCCGTGAATTCTTTATCACCTTTCTTGAATACGGGAACTATGTTTGCAGTTTTCCATTCTTCTGGGAAAACTCCCGATTCTAGTGACTGGTTGAACAAGAGACAAAGAGAAGGGGCAATCTCCACAGATGTTTCTTTTAACAGTTTGTTAGGTATTCCATCTGGTCCGGTGGCTTTATTTACGTCTAGGGATTTGAGGGCAGCAAGAACTTCGTCGGAGGTGAGACTTATGTCAGATAAGGCGCGTTCGTCGAGTAAGGTTGACGGTGTTGTGTTTAGTGACGGAGCAGTTGATTTTTTGTGAAAGACTGAGGCGAAATAGTGGTTGAATAGTTTGGCTATAGTGTCTGGAGTTGATGCGAAAATTCTAGGAGACTCAGAGGAGTTGTTTGCCATGGAGACTGATTGCGGAATTCCGGATTTTTTAGATGCCAATTTGAAGATGGACCAAAAGCGTTTTGGGGTTGTCTTCAGATCCGTAGCAAGTGAGGCGAAAAAGTTACAACGACTCTCCGATATCATAGTTTTGACTATAGATCTTAGCTTTTTGAACTTCTGTTTCATGTGATCAGTCGGGCAACGTTTTAAGTTTCTTCGCGCGGATTCCTTTTTCCGCATGACATGTAGAATTTCGCCACTGATCCATGGTAGAGAGTTCCTTCCTTTAAGATGTTTGACGGGAACGAACTGGGAAACAACAGATAAGAAAGTGGTTTTCCATCTTGTCCAATTCTCGTTAATGTCGGATGTCGCTTGAAAAATTGAGGACAGGTTTTCTCTTTGGATTGCCGAACGTAGACCATCGAAATTTGCGCGTCTGTAATCATAAACGGTCCGGCGGAGCATAGGAGGAGCTTTCAATGTTGCTTGTATATCAAACACAACTACAGAGTGGTCAGTAAAGATGCCTGACTCACTAGGTTCAAGTATTTCACGTATTTTTACTCGGTCAGGCACGCTGGTAATGACGAGATCAAGGATGTTTGCGCCGCGAGTTGGTGTTGTGATTATTTGAGTCAGGAAGTAATCGTTCAGTATTTCGGTAAACCTTAATCCATTCACCCCGGTGCTGTTTTCTATGGCTTCCCAGCGAATGTTTGGAAGGTTAAAGTCGCCACCCATAACGATGTTTTCATAGTCATCGCGAGCTTTCCGAAGGGAATCATTAAAGCTATCAAGCCATGTCTGATCGGTATATTGTTACTTAAGTTTTATGTAGAAACCACATTAAAATGAAACAAAATCACCGCAATGGTATAGATCGTTTTCACTCACGTGATCGGTGGCCCCATGGGGGTGGTGAAACAATACGAAATATTTGAATAAGAAAGAGCTAATTCCCATACCGTACACCAATATGGCCGCCATTTCATTGTTTTGGTACACCAATATGGCCGCCGTGACGTCAGATGAAAACGATCTATTGTTTAATATCGCGTATTTGAACACACCTGGTGAACTTATATCTTTTAGCTTTTTTGCAGCGTCAGCAATAGTCCTATCAGTCGTTTCCAGTCCTTTCGTGGGTGTATCTGACCTACTGCTTGATGTAGTACTTGAACCACTTCCGGTTTTCTTGCTTTTCTTCTTTTGTCCTAAAAATTAAAAAAAAATTATTACGAGAGTTTTTCATTGGGTTCTCTTTTTTTTCATTTGCAAAATCTGGCATTAGACAGAGTTAACATCACTGATTTCTATATACAATCAATCAATCAATATTTATTTCGCCACTTAATAAAAGTTAAATACAACATAATAGTAAAAATAGAAAAAAGAAAAAAAAGTGACGAGGCAGCCCAACTAGAAGCCATGGGCTTATGGAATGTTGGGCTTCCTCTGTTTGTTTAAGATTATGCACCATAAAGATCAGAATATAACAACTAGAGGGAGCATTCACATGCTGAGTCCAGTCAAATGTGCAGGGAAATTGAACGCTGCCATTAGGGGGGCAAAGCTAATATCCATGCCACCTCGTACCCAGGGTAAAAGACCCTGGGTACGAGATTTCAAAATGGAAGCCACGATTTATATCCAAGTAGTGGATAAATTCAACAAAAATAATAGATGCAATATAAATAAGTTTTGTGGAAACACCACGTAAAATATTTCTTTGCTAAGCTTTCGGCCTGTTGACTCAGGCCTTCATCAGAGCAAAACTTATTATATTACATTATCGCCATGAAAACTTTCAAAGAATTGATAATAGATGCTTCAATAAAGAACTAAGGTAAGAATTTATATTATAGTAATAATACCAAAAAAGAATACCCCCTCTAGTCTTATGTTATGATCTCTATGATATACACTGGACAGCGCGTTCCTTATGTCCAGCAGTCGAAATTTTGAAGTCAGTATTAGTAAGAGTTTACCGAGGGAGTTGGAAAAGCCGTAAAGCAATTGTCAGATGCCAATTTACCGTTTCCACTGAAAAACAGAAGGAGAATACAACCAAATACAGTCCGAAATTGTTAACTACATACTTCAAGGCCCATGTACTCCATCGCCAGACAAAACGTCAGTTTGGCACGCGTTTAAAAGAGCACCAAAAAGCAGTTTTCTTTTTAAAAAAAAAGAAAATTCTGCTTTGTCAGAGCACACGTGTAAAATCAACCATGATATGGCGTGCGGATAATTCACAAATTATCACTACGTTGTTTGGAAGCTTGGCATATCAGTAGCGCCCACTCCATTAAATCGTGATGACGGCGGTCTATTGACGGAAGCCAATTCGCATCTTGCATGTTGATAGATAAGTAAACGTCATCAATGGTTCTATGAGAGTATTAATATGGGACCTGTCTTCACAACGATCACCCCTGATGGAAGCAGCGGGTGTCGGGACACCCGCACTTTCTGGACTGTGGGTGTCCTACATAAGAAGGACACCCACAATATTTTAGCAAATTTTAAACAAATTGATAATTGGTGTTGTTGACGCGAAGTATATCTTTTCGTCTTTTTATACATAATACTTTTTTTAAAAGTTCTTGAAGTTGTTGTGAATTTGTGATGTTATCTTGTATGTTATGTATATATAGTTATTACTTATCTGTTATATTCTCTGAAGGGCGTGGCCCTGTTTATGGCATTCTGCGAGACGCAGGACACCCACAACTTTGAAAAGCTTCCAGAGCCCCTGCACTAGATCGGAGTGTCTTCGCGTTGGGAATTTATTTGTTGATATATATAGATCAGTGGTTAACACATACCGATATCTTTCGGAGTAAAATGATGTCTGTAATAGTATTAGTTGCATTACCTTGTAGCAGTACGGCTGACTTCGTCTCATCTTCATCAATTTCTTCATCATCATCTTCTCCTGAACTATCATCATTTTGTTTCAACATATCTTTTAATAACTGTCCACCTTTACTCAGTTTATCATCTTCAAGTTCGCTGTCATCTTCACTTTCGGGATTTAACTGAGCATTTAAATCGTCCTCTGCTCGAGGTCTTGTGTCACTTTGCTTCTCTTTTATCTCGTCTTCTGGTTAGAAAAAAAGAACAGCATAAAGTTTGAAACTATTTTTATACTTACAAGTAATCAGAGCTGGAAAAATTGTTTAATGTTCTTGGGATCCTGAATTTGTCGTAACAAATGTTCCTCAAAATTGCGCAAATAGTAGCCTTGTATTCCCACTCACCCCCGTACCTAACTTCTTTGGTAAAAGTAATTGAATTTTGTTAACGTGTATATTTCCCTATTAAGTCAACATTGAGATGTTATGGCCGTTCCACATAGTTGCATACCGGTAACCACATTAAGAACAACAAAAGTTGAGTTTCAGTGGCGTGGTAGCAGGGGGGCCAAGCCCCCCCCCCCCCAGCTGGGGTTGCAGAAGGGGCGCCAAAACTAGCAAGGGCGCCAAAACTTAACAAAGTAAACCTATTTCTTTGTATAGATAGGTCTTCAATGGTGGGATATAAAGATCTGAAAGACTTCCTACATAAGGATATTTAATACAATACAAAATATGTTCCTCAATCATCAAAAATAATATTTAAAATGAAGAACTTCCTCAAAATCTGGAACTCAATTATATTAGTTGGTAACCCTACAACAGTGAGAAAATACAAAGATCGAGGAACACCTCACAATCTTAAATCATCAAAATTAATTCTTAAAGTATACTTCTCAAACTCATTAATAATTCATGAATTATCGTAGCCAATCCATAAACGTATACCAGTCCACATCATATGCATATGCATGAGTTTTGATACCCGTGCAATGAAAACCTGTCGGAAACTTCCTAGTGAACTGGATCACATTTCTTCATCTGCATATTGAAATCAATGAAGAAAACACCGCAAATTGCGATGCAAATTATACTCGTTTGAGAAGCAAGATCAAACAACACTCGTTTACCGTGTTTCATCGATTATATGAACTTCAATCTTAGCCCCTTCACAAATGTTCACCAGGATCTAGGATGCCGAGATCCCACTTTTTTCCAGGTCTGCAAGTAATATTTATTTACCATTTCACTTGAGTAAACAACTTGTTCTTGGGATTTTTTGGTGAAGAAAAATTTCGAGTGTAAGAGTAAATACATTTTAAGACCAAACCAGGATCAGATGCAAAAATACAACATTAAAGTTTTCCAGCTGGGAAAAAATTATATTAAAAACCCCAAAGACTTTATAAAGCTCTCAGGGAGTTCTGGATTGCCTGATCGACTCCATTAGCAAGGAGCCAAATCGAGATTTTATGAGCTTCATTTTCTGACTCCAACAATAAGTTACTCGATCCAGATTCTTTAAGAGATCAGTGGAGTAATAGCTACAGTTATTAATAAAAGCATTTAGTATCAACCAACTAGTGGTCTATTACAAATTCGGCTTTCTGATTGGCTGACCTAGTGGTCTATTGGTGATAGACTACTAGTAGCGTTATCCAATGATAAACCTTCTTATAACTGGAATATTCCTATCCTGACCAATCAGAAGCCACGGCATATTCACGCTGCAAGCAAAACCTGGAAACTATGCCAAACATGGCGTCCGCTAAAATTATATACGAGTGATGAAATCATGAAAACATTCGCCCGAAAGTAATGGAAAATTGTTCAGTTTGACATTTTCGAATAAGAAAATGAATTCGCTTATGCCTATGGAGTATATCTACACCAAATTTGAAGCAAAGTAATTGCAATCTCGTGTTTTGTGAGCGATTGTTTATCATGTGCCATCGGACTATTCTACATTTTGTATGGGGAGACTTCTGGAAACAAAAAGGTAAAACTATCTGAAAATTTGGAACAATGTTTGATAAGACTTCTGTATGTTACAGAAAAGTTGTTTATGTTAGACCACTCGCCCTTGGCTTCGCCTCGTTGACTATCAACTCATAAAAAACTCGGTCTTGTTGTCTAATTGTTAATTATTATATACAAAAGCCCTTTCGTAAACCAACCTGATGAAGAACTATCCGAGGAATAGTCAAGTTCTTTAGAATCAAAATAACCGTCTTCCATTTCGCCAACATCACTGCCATCGTCATCATTTGACGACTTTTTTGTTTTACTGAGTTTCTTTTTCGCTTTCTGAAATTTTTCTACAGTAGTCATTAAATAAATAAATAAATAAATAAATTGTTAGTAATTTATTAAATGTCCCTATTAACTAACAAAATTGATTGAGACCCGTTTCAACGTCGAGTTTATCATGTGTCAAATCCAGTCGCAAATGAGCCTGAACAAAAATCTTACTAATATTCACTAAATTCGACACATGAAAAGTTCGACGAAACGTCCATATATACTGTATATGGTATAAATAAAGTTATAAAATCGTTTCGATTTTATAACTTTACTTATACCATATACAGTATATAAAATATAGCAAGAGATTATTAACCAAGAACGAGGTCTGTACGGAATGAGCTGCTGACGAGGTTAATACTGAAAAGACAGAAGTCTAATTAATATGGTTAATAAACATATAATATATTTACACCATATATATCAAATATATTTATCAATTCATTAAAAATTCATGAAGAAAATTCAAAAGAAATGAATATTTAATCAATATCTACAACTCGGATACATATTTACATAATCATCGTCCTGATTTACACACAACTTTTTCCTCAATTTACTTAGCTAAAATCACTCCAACTTGAAAAATAGTTTGAAAACATGACTACCTAGATGCGTCCATTTGATAAGTGTACGATAAAGCATTCGCAGCCGATCTGTATCTGATTTACTACGGCTCACTTGCAGCTGTCTTGTAAATCAGATACAGATCACTGCTCGTGCTTTATCTATTACTTACAGTTCAAATAATGGTTGGGGTTTACTAAACATTAAACAATCAAACCTTCATCAGCATGTTCTTCTTCGTCGTCTACTTCATCGTTTGACATATCGTCTAAATCATCATCGTTGTACAATTGCTAAAAAGATCAATTCATTAACTCAATAATGAGATATTATCATGAGTAATATAGACCAAAAACCACATCTAACCAACAATTTGAAAAAAAAAGTACAAATCATAAACCGAAAATAAACATCTTGAAACTCGCTAAAACAAGACAGCAAATGAAACGGTGATATTTCGAATTTATTGTATACGCGATTTTGTAAACTGTAATAAAGTCGAAATATCACCGTTTCATTTGTTGTTTTAGCTCATATTTTGAGTTTCAAGATGTTTATTTTCGGTTCACGCTTTGTCTTATGAGTGGTACAGTGTATGTATACATGTGGTACATTTGCAAGCTTGGTGTGATGTAACAGACGTTTGATAGAAGTTCGTCAAGCTCGAGTACTCAGAAAATGCAGCAATCGAACCTGCAAGAATACGTGCATACGTACTACCCTTAAAGAGCTAGTATCTCATATTTGGGCATTTTATATATTCTTCAAAAACTCATTAATAATTCATGAGGAAAACACAAAAGAAAATCATGACCGTATCGTATCTTTATATGTGATAAAGATTTCTCCTGATTTACATAAACTTAATTAGCTTTGATTTTCTCGGCTTAGACAAGGTTATTTTTCAAACTAACTCCGCCAAACAACTTACCAAGTGGTTCGTTTTTGAAGCCGTATAATAAACTCGCAGTTCGTGTTTTATCAGATATAAAAACACTCGGCTTCGCCTCGTGTCTTTATATCTGATAAAACACTCCTGCTCGTTTATTATACAGTACATAACGTTTGCTAAACTTTTTGATAGCAATCACTAAATATTACTCGGCTTGCGCCTCGTGATTTTTATTATTCCCTCATGTTTTACAAACACTAGAGAACAATGAAAATTACTCGGTTATAACGTCCTCGTAATTTTCATTGTCCTCTCGTGTTTGTAACCCCTGGTAAAACATTCCCAACTCGTTTATGAAATATTACTTAATAACTAGTTTAAGCATTACCAGTTTATCTACTTTTGATTTCACTTTAGGCACCAGCAGTTCTTCACTGACGCTTTTTTCAGCCGTCTCTGTATCCACCAACCTTTTTTTAACCATTATAGAAAAATAATTTAAAGTTTTATTTCTTAAAGAAAATTCTTCTTCAGCTTCATCAGCGGTTAAAGTACGATAGTTAATAACAGGAGTGAATCTGTATAATGAGTCGACTGGTAGAGCTTCAAATGAACCATCTGCATTTTGTGAAAATATATAGTAAGCGGCATTCTGTGAGATGTTGGCTTCTTTAACGCCTTTATATCTTAAAAAAACAAACAAACAAGAATATTACATATACATACATACATACATACATACATACATACATACATACATACATACATACATACATACATACATACATACATACATACATACATACATACATACATACATACATACATACATACATACATACATACATACATACATACATACATACATACATACATACATACAAACATACAAACATACAAACATACAAACATACATACATACATACATACATACATACATACATACATACATACATACATACATACATACATACATACATACATACATACATACATACATACATATTTCTACACGCTAGCCTCATCAACATTATGTTGGTTTCTAGGAGGGACGTGCATTAAATTGCCTACATAATCCATGGTACATATATAACTATAATATGATTACAGCAAGCAACAGCGATATAAGTGCATCAGTTGCTGCAATCATATTACCCGATATTATAAATATTAAATATTATTAAGTTTACGAAGACAAAGACAAGAAATTTACACTTAAAGATTTACAACGTTAATATAAAGATTAAATACATTTCTCAAATTTATTAATAATTCATGAACCGAAAACAAAGGAAATCAGTACCGAGACGGAGGTTTTGATATCGGAGGAAGAAATTACATAAATTAAGCCAACTTTCGCCTCGATTTTCTCTTAAAATACTGATTTGTTTGAGAAGCTATATCATACACTCGGAAGAGTGTTTCATCAGGATTCCAAACACCTCGAAATTTGTTCAAAAACCTCGGCTTCGCCTCGGTTTTCAACAAAAGTCTCGGTGTTTGGAAATCCTGATGAAAAGGATATCTCACGAGTGAGTGAAACGAACGAGTGAGATATCCTGTTCAACATGGGAAATAAATTTCATATTTCCAAGCATCCATGTATTGTTCTGTTTATTATATAAAAAAATTGTCATATTGCCTTAAATTTAATGCTGATTCAGCAATAATCGTCACATGTGAGATTATCACTTTTATTAGTGGCGGTAAAATCAATAAAATACTCTATTTTATATAATAAAACATAATAAAAGTAAATGAATTGAATCTACATTTTGGAGTGACTCAACTTCATCTCATAGCTGGCCTGATGAACCTCTTAAAATAATTTAATGACTCAGCTTGATTCGCTTCGTGCGGTAAATTATTCCAAAGCATGGCACCATTATATTTCAAGCTTCTTCTAAGGAATTCTCTCTTAGGCTTTAGAAGTGCCAAGTATGTGTCGCTATTTCTAAGGTTATATCTGTTTTGATATTGATTGATTTTCCGAAAGGATTCTTTTAAATTCGGCGCAGTATGATCCTTGAGTATTTTATACATGAAGAGACTTTGTATAGTGTCGTCTTGCATCTAAGTTTTCCCACGAGAGGGTTTCGAGAACGTCAGCCGACCTAATTCATATTCATGAATAGTAGTTTATTAGTCTGTGTACAGTCTTAATATACACCTGTAATTCAGTCTGTGAAAACTCGCACGATAGCTTGTCAACCTCCCGCTCAGCTTCTCAGATGTGCATGTGAGAAGTAGATTTTGATTGGTTTAATACTCACGACATATGATTCATAATTGTTTTTTGATTGGATTAGTTGATCTCGCGCGAATTCCTGGGGAAAAACAGGGCTTGTGATTTGGACAATCAAAATCTTCTTCTCGGATCTGAGAAGCTCAGTGGGGGGTCGACAAGCTATCGTGTGAGTTTTCAGACTGAATTACAGGTGTATATTCAGGCTAGCGTTCAGGTTGTACACAGGCTAACGTTCAGTTAACTAGACTTACACAGTTACACTACAACGACGTTAACTGCAATTTGCGATTAACAGGGTACATACATGTTAGAGAGAAAAAATTCAAGGACTTCTCAAGGTCATGTAAGAACCAAAGGGTTGAAAAGTATGATTAAGAAAGCAAGTAAAAATCGAATTCGTGCACATGCTGACAAAATTCTCTCTTTCAGAAAATTTAAATTCTTAAAATTTCAAGGACTTTCAAGCACTTCTTTATTAAATCAAATACTTTTAAGTCCTTGAATTTTTGTTTTCAAATTAAAGTATTTTCAAAGACATTCAAGTTTTGTACGAACCATGACTTAAAAAAAGCGAATTGAGGCTGGTTACGAAGCATGATCGCTAGTAATCTTGGGATCGTTTAAAGGAACAGCTTCATTGTGTATGTGTTTCCATGCTTGTCCCTCCGAATGTGCTACCTCGACCCAGTCTTCAACACATTCTGTTAATGGACGTTTGGTGGACGTTCGTCAAGCTCAATTACTCAGAAAAGATTTCTGAGACCCCAGACACGGCTCGAACCTGCAACCTTCTAATGAACGGTTAGACAACTCTAACCATTGGGCCTCTGAGGGTCAAATGGAAAGCTAAGGTTGAAAATTCATAGTCATATGTGCTCCTAAGTGGTAGCGTTCTCATATGAGATGTAGTTAAAGTAATATGATAAGTTGTACGTATAATGTAGTGCGTTAGATATCATTCATATCATTCTGTTACATATCAATTCATCATGAATTATTTGTAATAGGGAAGCATGGGTGGCGTGTGCTGTTAGGGCGCTGCCTCTCACCAAAAGTTAAGCCCGGTTCGACGGGGTTAGTACTTGGATGGGTGACCGTCTGGGAATGACCCTGTTCTCGTGTTTGAGACTCATGTGAGTAGAGTTTAGTTGGTCTCTCTTGTGCTTCGAGGGTTTTTCGCCGGGTTCTCCGGTTTTCCTCCCTCCATAAAATCAACACCTAGGTCTGTGATTCGCGGTCTGACATGTGTGTCATAAATGTGTCGTAGGGCGGCTGCTTCGAGCGCCTTTAATATGCCTTCGACTCTGCCACTTGAAATTTAGTAATGTAAATTGCTCTTGAAAAGCCCCTTGTGGGAAGAAGTAATTAAAATCTGTATCTATCTGTATCTGTAATATTTCTCTTGACGTTCTGTAGTCCGGTCTTCATATAGTACAAAACAAAACGTTTTAAAACATGCCACGGCTACAGCTCTCGTTACTATAAGATTGTAAGCATGTACAAGACTTGTTTTTATGTTACAGCTAGTAGTCCTTAAAAATGTTTAAAAATAGATACGCACAGCGTACATGCGTCGATTGTAAGGTAAGTAACAGTAAGTGTTTGTATGTATAAGCAAAGCGTAGCATATTGCTATGAAAACGTCTCTATATTCAAACGTGCATCGTATCGACGACTTTTTCTTGCGATCTACTTGAACTACGACCTCTGAACGACTGTTGTTGTGACCTGTTAATTAAATTCGTGCGTCTTCCTCACACATTACATAAAATGAATGTCAGGAAACTCGAAATTCGCCGTTCTCTTTGAGCCTTCTTTAGAACTGACACTAGCAAACGTAAAAACAAAATTGACATTTACTGAAGCATATTTACGGTGGGGTCGGAAGTTGTGGCTTTTGATAAAAAGTTTCCTTATTCTGACAAAAATGTGGTAAGTCCAACAATGCAAACCACAATGTGTATTTCTGTGGTATTGCAAGGTATATACAGTATCGTAAACAAAATAACATTGGGTGTAGGTCCAAATTTTTTTAGCTTTGTAGACAATGGCGAAGCGAAGCATAGGAACTAATCATGCCATACAAATTTACAATTATCCAAGCAATAGGTCATATTATTGAAATTCATAATTACCAACAATATTCAGAAATCAAGCAAACATGTCCATAAACGCAATCATTAGGATTTAAATATACATGGACTTCAAAGACTTAGTGGTCAAACCAGAGGCCATGCTGGCCGTGGAATAAATATATTTTGTGATGTTTGAATATAAATATAGGTAATTTAAAATTTAAATAGCATGACCAGTTGCTACACTTAGCCACAGAATAGTAATACAACCAGAAGTCCAACTCGAGTGAAAACTTGTCCGCATTTCTTCAATGCGCATGCGCGTGTCCTACGCCATCCTACGCGATCCTACGCAATGTCCTACGCCATCCCACGCCATCCTGGCAAGTTCCCCCGGCAGTTTTAACCTTCTTTTGAAGGTCCAAACTGCCGGGGGAACTTACCAGGATGGCGTAGGTTGGCGAGGAATCAAGATGCGCGAGGCGACATGCGCGAGGACATAAACTTCAAAGGTTCCGACGCGAGTTGGACTTCTGGTTGTATTACTATTCTGTGTTTTGATGGTCCAAACTGCCAGGGGAACTTGCCAGGATTGCGTAGGATGGCGGCGAGAAATCAAGACGTGCAAGGCGACATGCGCGAGGATATAAACTTCAAAGGTTCCAACGGCGCGAGTTGGACTTCTGGTTGTCTTGCTATTCTGTGACTTAGCTATGCTACTGCTTGTAGAACATCAAACAAGATACTTTCCCCACCTCTTTCCTCCCCTTCCACCAGTTTTTAAAAGCCACGGCAAATCTTCATCCTTAATTCCTTTTTTCACGTAACCTCTTTTCTTCCGTCTGGACTCCATTCTTTGTTCTCGACCATATTCACTACCAGCACCAAATTTGGGCATTTCATCTTCCTTGGTTTCCATGGCATTCCTCTGACGTTGCATGTGAGCCTGCGGAAAATAGAAATTTACGACATGCTTCAAAGCAATGTCTTTGATAGTACCAAACAAACACACACACAAGCTTGTAGTTAATTTGGAAACTACCATAAAGTAACAGCTCCACCTAGTACCTTCGAGACAATATCTACTTTCAAGAACTTTCTTCGTCAAACATATTCTTCTTTATATAGTAAGGTTAGATATACTGCCGAAACAGAGAACGTAGGAGTCTAACGTTTCGAGCGAAGGCCCTTCGTCAGAGTTTCTCTCTGACGTTTCGGCAGTATATCTAACCTTACTATATTTCGATTGTTGTTTCTACACTGCCTACGCAGCACGCTACTTATATTCTTCTTTACTTCTTTCAGTTTTTGATATAGACATGCCATGTACTTGGTGTCTTGTACGTGACTGTCCTTGTCACAGAGATTAGTTGCTGTATATAGAGGGGGGTACCTCGCATGGGATAATAGACCCATTCTCACCTTTCACGTTTGGGTTATCCACTTGCATGCAGTTTATTTATAGAATTTCTTCATTTTGTGTTGTTATTAGTATGTAGTTCCCAATAAAGTTATGTAAAAAAGTATAAGTACCATCAATCTACAACCTGCTCCAAAACTGACCATAGAGCTCAGTTTAGTTGATAGAGTGTAGGACTATAGTAAACCAAAAGTTGTGGGTTCGAATCCCAGCTGTGATTGAGTAGAGTTTTTTGATCTACCCACCCAGCATAGTTCGTCAACCAGAGTAGTACCAAATATTTTATTCTCAAGGTTTCTTGTTCACAATACTGTATTATATATTCCACAACCAGAATATACATCATACGACCCAGATGATCCCAGGACATGGAGGACAATTTGTCTGAAATGTAACACTGCACGTAGTTTAATTGAGGCCACGTCCACAGGTATACATTTTCCTAGCGTTTTTATATTGTTTCAGGTAATGAGACCATTGTTTTCTGCTCCCCTGAGGACCGAGAACAATATAAAAACACTATGAAAACGCATACGTGTGGACGTGGCCTGAGTGTCTCTGATGCTGTTTCTAATTTTGTAATATTCTTGCAGTTCGTAAATCCGTTATTTTATTCGTCTAGTTTATGGGCCTGCAGTAATTGGCAAATAGGCTGTTGTGGTTACCCTGCCACTTTTAGATACTCATTTTATGTACTTTAAAATGTAATTATCTAATATATATGTGTATGTAAAAGCTAGTGACAAAGCCTACTAATAAATAAATAAATTCTTTGGTGAATAAAAAATATTATTTATAGACTATTTTCATGAGCAGTCTGGAACGTGAAATCTAGCAATTTGATTGGTTCCTGAGGGTTCGGAATCTGCTGTTCCGGACCACTGGCAGTGGGAATTTTATAAACAAAATAAAAGTCATGTCAGTATATACGGATAATAATTTCAGAACTACTCATTGTTGAAATATATCGTACAGGTTAGGTATGTTGTTTCCTTTCACTTGATGTATAGTTCAAGTTTCGATGTTATGTGAAACTTTTTAAAATGTTCAAAATGTTCGTAACTTTGTTCATAATGCCCATAATAACATCTACTTTACAAGTTTTATGAATTTCAAATGTTTTTCAAATGTTTATTCAACTACTTAACATAAAACCTTGATCAGTATATCAAACAAACTAAGGCAATTGAAAAATGCTACTTGGGGTAGAAAGTTCACGATTCTAGTTAAAACAGAAAGTACTTTAAAAATAGAAAAACATATGCCATTTTGGTTTAGTTCCCAAGAAAGATGGTGGCAAATACAGAACATTTACAACATTTGTAGTTATATAAAAACTACTTATTGACCTGTTTCGTCTGTACTAGTGAAATATTGGACCTCCGTTTTCTGCATGGACCTTGGCTCACTGTGCTCACTTGGTCCATACTAAAAACATTGGTTGGATAATTTCACTAGTACAGACCTCACACTTGGTTAATAAATAGTAAGTAATAAAAAATATATTATGTCAGCATACTGTGGTAATACTTGATACATCCACTTTTGTATTGAACTTCATAATTGAATGTCGTTTCTCTTCACTTCTAAAGTTAGAATTAGAAAGAAACCATATGTTACAGTATTCACTTTTAAACCGTTCAGAGCAATCATATCGGATTTCTTCTGAAAATGTTTTGTTTTCGGTACAAGTAATGAAGAGGAAGCAAGAGAAGCTTACAATCTTGAATAAAGTGTCAGTATATATTTTTGTAAATAAAGATGTAAACACTTATAGTTTCGTCGCAGTCAGAGCAAAGTGCCGACTAAAATTTACTATTTAAACAACTACTAGAAAAGCATTCATTTGATATCATACTTTGAAACTCTAACAGGAAAACAGTTATAGTTCTCAGGATTGCTTGGGGCTGTAGTCTTCCCCGAGACAGTAGATACACGAGACTATCAAAAGAAAGAAAAAAGACAATTCTTAACAACGAACAGCAATTAAAATGTATTATTATTAAAGGGAGACGTTTTAGCATAATGGTAATTGATAGTTAGTTGGCTCTAAACATACTCTAATGATTGTTGTAGATGACACTAACCTGGAAACTTGTTGTTGGTTTGATTGCAATGGGAGCTTGCATCAACAACGCTGCTTTCTTGGCCGCCATTTTGACTGAAATCTTTATCTTCAACTAGTTCCAGGCTCTTACTAATAATCCCCACTCCCGTTAACATTGAAGAAACTGTTTCAGACTTTTAAAATGGTATCCTTTCAATGTGAATTGGTATTTGTGTATAAGTTTATAAAGTTTTCAACAAAACAATGTCACTGTTGAGCACTACTGTAGGGAGTACATAGGACCACACCCACGCATGACAGTGTCTTTACTCGCTCTTTAGTTTTAGCTTGGAAAAATAAGAACCTAATTTAAGAACCTAAACAGCCTGATTTCTTCTTATGCATCGAATATACAAGAACCTAATCAGGCTGACCTGGAAAAATGTAGGTTCTTATACGCGGCTTTTTACTGTATTCATGCATTTTAAATGAAACCTCGCCCGTGCTGAAGAAATTTGCAGTTGCCTAAACCTCGTACCCAGGGTCTTATCTCCGCTCCGCTTTACACCATACGGAAATGAATTACTGACATGCAACACAATAGACTTGCCACATTGTTTATTCAAGACACAGCCAAAGACACAGCGGAGCGGGCTCCGACAATAAAAACGGACTTTGGGAAAGTATAGAATGCTCTTAGCAAAGTAGGTATTTCCTAGAGTTTGAATGCCTTTTGGATATAGAGTCATTATTCAAAATCAGAACTGAACTATAAAACAACAAACGTAAACCTGCAAGGAGTGACACCGGCACACCGCTGCCAAACGTTTTGCGCATGTACGACGTCCGAGCTCGTTCCTCGGAAAAAGAGCGGGAAACACTGAAATATTTTGGACTGGTCCGAGAGTCCGACACAAAAGTTAAAATTATAAGCATATTATCAAAAAGATAAGGTAGGTAATTTGTGCATGGCTTCCTTGTCAATATTGTAACATATTCTGAATTTACCCCCTTCGTAATTTTCTTTACCCTTTTTTTGAAACATAAATGAATAGTCAAGTCTTACTTAGTCTTCACTGTCTGGTTGTTGTCGCCACGGCTAGTTCCCACTTCTCTTGCAATGTTTACTCAGCGAATTCACGCATGCGCAAACGTTTGGCAGCGGTGTTGCAAATTGCAAGGAGTGCGATATCAAAGCATTTCCTCAACCTCGTACCCAGGGTCATATCCCCGCTCCCCCGCCCGGTGGGCGAGGGCGGGGGAGCGGAGATAAGCGCTATAAAAGCAGATACTTCCGTAATAGGCCAGGTTACCAAGACTCGAAGCGATCCCCACATATTATTCTGCTGTCCTCTAACTTCACTCTGAACGCAAAAGCCAGGAGCGGTTCCAGAATTTATGAATGGAGGGGCCAAGCAATAGGTATGCGATCCAAATACAGCACCGCTGCGCCTGAGCCGCTAGGGTCCACGGTCACACTCCCTCCCCCCCCCCCCCCCCCCCCCCCCCAGAAAAATCGACATGAATGTTTACGAAAAATATCATTTTTTATTCAAAACTCAGAATTTGAGACGGGACATGAATCATCTAGTATAACATCAGAACTTCAAAATAATCAACAAAGTATGTAGTATTTACAGCACCGGGACACAACAGAACATCCAGTCAATATTGAGGATGACAATGATGACACACTTGAGCGATGCAAGACGCAAACATCTTTCTTAAGTCTGGTTTCCGCAAGGTCGTCCGGATCATCTCGATTGCACAAATCTCTCCAATGAGACTAGAGACAGCTCGAATCGCTCAATCTGATTGGACGAATTCAGGCGAGCGGGGAGGACCAAGACGACTTATGGAAACCAGGCTTTATGTACACCAGTAATTAAAAGACACGCCTAGTGGTTCGTGGTTGTTTTTCGTACTCTTCTAACACTAACTCGTTAACTAAATGAATATTTGGGGAAAATAATGGTTGGCAGTCAAAAGCTGGGGAGGAATCGGACCCAAGGGACCCTCCCTTTCTGGATCCTCCTCTGAGGGTTACAGGGAGCAGCATAATAACATAAAAATCCTTTATTTAGTATTAACGTAATCTGATCAACTAACAAATGTTTGTTTTAATTAAGATAAGTATAAATGTGGCCTCATATCTAATTTCTTCTGTATTTTCCCAGCTTCATTTCTCAGTCGCTTGCTTTCCTGACTATTACCTTGCATGGTATGGGCAATACTTAGTGTAGTCAATGTACGGATGACTTCAGTATGTGCATCACCATGAACATTTTGATGACCAATTAATGCAAGTTCTAACAACTTGCGACCTTGGTTTGTCTTACCTAATGAAAGATAAGCGTGACCTAGGTTGGTCACAGCACTACTGATCTCAGCAGCAAACCATTTGTTTTCTTTAGCATGTGGATCATCTGGTGCAGCATTTTGTAATTCCATCAAACCTTTCTCCAATAGATCTTTAGAACGGTCTGTTTCACCAAGACTACCACAAGTAACTCCCAAAGCTACCAAGGTTTTCCCATACTCGAGTGGTTGCTTGCAGGTTTGAGAAGTCTTGATATCTTTCTGGTAAATGTTCAAGGCACGTTCCAGTAATGATTTGCTTTGACCAAGCTCATCTGAATTGCTATAAAGATCAGCTTGTTGTGTTAATAAGCCAGCAATTTCAAGACTGCTTTCACCGTAGCGTTCCTTATAAACAGCGTAAGCTTCGTCCAAAACACGTTTGCTAGTGGTGTAATCTCCCAAGATGTTGCTGTAAATGTTAGCCATAGTTCGGTAGATCTGACCTTTACTGCCAGGAGTCAACCACGTTTCATGGACAAGTGCTTGAAGATGAGGTAACAATAACGCCTTAGCAACCACTCCACTGCTGTCATCACCTGCCTTACGATAGTGGTTAGCAAAGGAACGAACCACTCGATTAAAATGCTCTTGAAGATGTCCTGTGACGTTATGGTGTTCTGATTTAGCTTGATCATCTTCATCTTCACCACTCTTGCCACTAAGGATGTCAGCGATATATGGTCTTGCCAGTAAGGAAGGAGAACGATTTTCTGGAGCTTCAAAAAGCAAATTATCACCCAAACATTTACGATATTCGAAAATAGCCTTTTGAGGATCAAACCCTTGAAGTCGACCAAAATATGATTTGTGCTGGTGCTTCCTCTGAGCAATCAACAAATACTGTTGTTCCAACAATGGGATAGTGACACTCAGAAAAAACTGACGTAGAACATTGTGTACAATGGGATGACAACTGAGAACTTCAACATCTAAACAAGTGGCAACAAACAAATGCAGACTTTTTTTAATAACTCAATATTTTAAACATCGTTGATCAAAATTGCTTAAATTGCATCCCTAAGCGATAAAGCGTTTGCATATGAAATGTGATATTTAAAGCATGAGCAGCAGTGTTTTATCAGATTTAAAACACGAGGCGATACAAAAACGACACATTTGGTAAGTTCATTGGCGTAGTAATTTTGAAAAATAACGTTGTCTAAGCCGAAAAATCAAAGCTAAAGTTTATGAAAATCAGGAGGTTTCTTTATCAGATATAAAACCACGGGTACTGATTTCCTTTGTGTTTTCCTCATGAATTATTAATGCATTTTTGAAGTAGTTTTAAAGTGACTTTGAATTGTAACTTGGGTGATCAAAGTGTAAATTTGGCGAAGTGTATGTTTGCGGCAAAGGACGAACCCCTCTAGGCGAGGTCTAGTGGGGCATGCTCAAGCCTACGGTTATTTGGGATCTGGGACGGAGCGCGCAGGCAGGCTAGGGTTGCGTTGAGAATTTCTAGACAGGTAAGACTCTGCGATGATAAAAGAAATTGCGCAGTACATTAACAAATATGGAACTTACCAGCCATTTGTTCACTTGACTTAATTAGCAATGGACAATGACGAATAAATTCCAGTTCATCTGGTGATGGTTGTATCTGGGCACCAAACGTTGCTGAACCATATCCAAACAATCCTTTCACAGCATCAATTTCAAGCTTGATTCTTTCAGATATTTTCAATGCACGAGATACAATGCCATGAAAAGACCATAAGCTTGGTTCATGGCTTTCAAGATCAGCATTGACTGTAAGACTAGAAGCAGCTTGCTCACTAGAAGCCATACCCTCAGACGACAGTTCCACGTCAGGTTTTAATTGAATATGATACTCTGGTGTTTTAAGATGACAAGATAAAATACTTAATGGAATTGGATGGCGAGCATTACAAGAACCAAGAAAATCAAATACATGCACCAATTCTGGTAAAGATTCGCAAGTTGCCTTGGCTGCTAGGGTCACACAACTCGTCTGAATACTTAGAAGTTCACTGGTATCTGGATTCGCTTCATTTAACTGATGAACAGTTTTGTCCAGATCAGAATATAAGTTCTGGTAGGAATACTTCTCGTTTTGTTCATTTTGACGCTTGAAGTAAACTGCAGCATACACCAATGACAAAGGATTATAATGAAGAAGCTTTAGAAGATTCTCAGGTGGATCTTCATCTGAAGTGTCCTGTAGAGTATCATTAACAATACCAAGAAAAAGTTGTCTTGCAGAGGCTGGAGTCAATCTAAACAAAAACAAAGTCTATATATAACTAATGCTATCTATTTTTTAATGTAACTTGTTGTAGTTGAGTTGAGTTCAAAACAGGGTTCAAATTAGTTAGAAAAAACAATATGCAACTTTTTTCCGAAAATATGAGGTTCAGAAACGAGTATTAAAAATAGCCGGCGTCGCAGTCCAATACATTAGGGACCTTAAGCAAGCTAGGACGACGACGGCAAATAAGTTACTACATTTAAAAGAAACCATGGATCAGGACATCGTATCTTGTATGCTTTATGTATTTTGTAAGATCTTTAAAAGGCAGCCATAGCTTCGACAACAGTATGATAGATTAACGTCTAAGTAAACTAACAGCTTTTGCTGTTCCTTGCCACAACGTCGTGTTGAAAACGTGAAAACGTTTCAGTTGATGGTGCATGTGCAACGAGGACGGTGCTGGGATTACTCTTGGGACTGCCAATTATTCAACGCTTTGTTTTGGTTCAAAAATACTATTGTACTTGGGTCGTCGTCATGACGTTCGCGTTGTGCTTGCTTAAGGTATAAGCGCCCTGGACCCCAATAGCGACCTTAAGCACACCACGTTTTCGCTACGACGAAGACGCGATTAAGCACACCGCGTTGAGACTGGGGGGCGACGTCGTCGTGCCATCGTGTAAGTATACACCATGTTTTTAAATAACTTCTGTGCTTTCGAGCAGACCTGGCTATATGATCTCTTGGAGATGCGCAGCACATTGCTCGCCATATTAAAATGAGTCAGGCGCCCGATGACAAAACTATACGTGTTAAGACCAGAATCACCAGACGTTTCGACTAGACGTTTCACTGGGTTATATAAGACGTAACGGCACAATGTTACGCAGGCTTCCACTGGCCATTGTGCCATTTTACCTTGGAACAATGGGCATTCATTGTTCTACAATAGTCAGCCATTGTCCCGTGGTGAAATGGCACAATACTGAATAGCCAGTCCAAGCCTGATGTTACGATACATCATAAAACGTAGCGCTACGTTGTAAGACGTTACGCTATGTTGTAAGACATTACGCTACGATGCAAGACATTACGCTACGTTGTAAGACATTACGCTACGATGCAAGACATTACGCTACTACGTTGTAAGACATTACGCTACGATGCAAGACATTACGCTACGTTGTAAGACATTATGATACGTTGTAAGACATTACGCTACGTTGTAAGACATTACGCTACGTTGTAAGACGTTACACTACGTTGTAAGACATTACGCTACGTTGTAAGACGTTACGCTACATTGTAAGACGTTACGCTACGTTGTAAGACATTACGCTACGTTGTAAGACATTACGCTACGTTGTAAGACATTACGCTACGTTGTAAGACATTACGCTACGTTGTAAGACATTACGCTACGTTGTAAGACGTTACGCTACGTTGTAAGACATTACGTTACATTATAAGACGTTACGCTACTTTGTAAGACATTACGCTACGTTGTAAGACGTTACGCTACATTGTAAGACGTTACGCTACATTGTAAGACATTACGCTACGTTGTAAGACGTTACGCTACATTTTAAGACTCTACGCTACATTGTAAGACATTACGCTACGTTGTAAGACGTTACGCCGTGTTTAATACAACACGTTCCGCTACCCTATAAAACGTTTTCGCTATGTCACAAGACGTTACGCTACGTGTGCGCGTGTCTCAAACGGCCAGACTTACCGAAAGTTGGCTCCCGTCAACATTATAAACGGTTCACGGATGTCTATATTGAATTAAACATGTGTTCAAACTTTTATCAGTGCAGTTGTTCTATGGTTTGTCAGGATCACCACTTGGCCATTTGCTTTCAATACTCTGATAAATATTTTTTAGCATATCGTTTTGAAAAGTGAGCAGCAAGTTTAAAACTATTTGGACAAAAAAGATGACAGTGCAATCTGAATATTGCATACATATAATTCAAACCTTGGTTCAAAACTTGTTACACTGCAGCCTACAATAAAACTTGGTACAGTATGTACATAGTTGTGCACTGTATTTAAACATTGATATATAATTAATCAAATTGTTCCACAACAAAGTGACCTCAAAGTTAGAATAATATTATCCCCATTGATGAATAAATTTGCTTGGGCCAGTTGCTCGAAGTTGCTGTTGCCTGACTTGACAACTGGAGGGTGGGGGCTGCAGCCTCCTCAACCCCTCCCCCCCCCCCCCCCCAGCCCATACACCTATGCTTTTTGTTTGCTTTTTTCTTCATATTATATATAAAACAAAATATAAAACATACCACTCTCATGCATAAGTACTCGTATATAGGTACATTTGATGTAATTTGAACATGAAAAGAAGTGTATAGACACTCGCTATCACCTCATGCCTCTACTTAACTTCTTTCGTGTTCCAATGACATCAAACAAACATGCCTTTATAAGAGTACATATGCACAGCGCTTTATGTTTTATTTGTTAAATATTATTTATTTATATATATAAATCGTGATCATGCTGGTGGTCTACATTTGCCAGAAGCCTATTTGCATCTTGTTGATAGATAACATCATCAATGGTTCTATGAGAGTATAAATATGGGACCTGCTAGATCAGAGTGTCAAAACGTTGTCAGTCATAAACAGTAACTTTTTAAGCTACGTTCAAAAAACTTTTAAGCCAGAATAGAACTAAATTATCAGTCTGAAGATACAATTTTGTTAGGTTTTTGCAATATCTGGTATTTTAGGGAGAAATATTTAGCGATTATAAACAGCTCTGTGCAACGACTACAGAACTCTATCAAACTGACAACATCACATTTTAAAATTTTGCTCAAAAATGCTGTCAGAATGTAGAAATTGCCATTTCAGAGAAATGCAGAGCCACAAACAAGTTCACATAGGCTGGACACTTTTGTAATTCTGGTGAAGCTTCTGAGTGGCAGATCATTAATATTTAGCTTATAGATGCAGTGTTGGGTTATTATACTGTAACTATATACCAGCAAAAGCGGCATACACTGTGGGCCCCACACTTTTGGGGCCCCCTGCACTTTCTTATTGCACAATTTTTTGTTCTGCACTTCCTTTCTAGAAAGCATTGGGCTTGGGTATTGGGGGGGGGGGGGGGGGTCAAGGGACCCCACACTGAAAATATGCAGCAGGCCCACACATTAGATCCTGTTTACAAGATGCCGACACAAAAATAACAGGAAATGTTATATGCTGTATTTGCATACTGGCATGATTTTGTTCCGTTTTGGGGTCTTAATCCAGTACTGCTAATAGATCATACTTACTGATTCAAATTATAATTAGTGACCTCACTTTCTTTTTCTGAGTTACTAACTTCATCAGATAACATGGTGTGTATGACATAACCATTCCCCCAGTCACAATCTGGCAGCCATTTCGTCAACTGCTTGGAAGTATCATGATTATCAACAATTAAGATCCACTGTGACTTTTGCCTCAGTTTCTCCTTAACAGCTTTACTAAACACATCAAGCTGTGCTTCCAAATCAAGATTATCCAGCTTCATCTCATCTTCTATGCAATCTAACTTAACTGCTAGTTGTTTCAGGCACAACAACAAGGAATCTTTACTATGTGCAAGAAAGAAACCAGTCACTTCATCTTTGGGCCATAGTTTAAATTCAAAGCTTTCTTTTCGACTTTGGTTTATATTTTCAGCAAGAAGACGTGCTAATTGAGTCTTACCAGATCCAGAAGTTCCTGATATTTGTATTTGCTTCAGGTATTTTCTATTTTTAACCTCGTGAAGAAGATCTTTCAATTTATAGACGTCTTCATCTCGTGGTATGCAATAGTGATTTGGAGAAGGTGGCAGACAGTTTAAAACAAGCTTTTTCTTTTCCTGATTGTTATAAACATAATATATTACTCCACCAGTGACAGCTAATGCTCCAAGCAACCAATATTTCGCTGCAGGATTGTCTTTAAAGACATTTCTGATCGTCAATTTCTTCTTCTCTTCTGTAGCTAATGTGGAATGCTTGGTCTGGTGAATGATATTGTGAAATATCAACGTACGACGAGTGATACTTTGCAATAATAATTCCTTGGCATTCTTATAAACAATCAACAAATTTGCCATCGTATTCAAAAGCTTTATTTACTGCACACGTTCTACATTTTCTAGAATTTTATTGAAGTTTGTGCATCGTGCAATTCAATTCTCGGTAAGTACTTCAAGTAATACAAATATTATGTCTCAATATTGTCACTGTATTGCCGAGAGCTTGGTATCACGCAGAACGGTTTATAATGTTGTAGCAACGCGGAAGACGATCTCGTTCCCAGCGGCCCGCGTGAGAAGGGTCTGGGAACGAGATTGCGCGGAAGAAACTTCTAGCGTAGCGCGAAACGCTGGGTCATGAATAGTAATGTTAAAAAACTTTTAGAAACTATTTACATAAACCTGCATGGGCATTCTAAGGGGCATTTCACAATATGATACAATATTGACAAAGAAGCCATGTACAAATTACCTACCTTATCTTTTGGTCGGATCCGGACTGGACATCGCGCATGCGCAAAACGTTTGGCAGTGGCGTTCATGTAATGTGCGATGCAGGGTTGCGATGTTATCATGATCAAGTGGAAACACCCTTTACTGTTCGTTTATGAGACTTCTTCAGTATTTTTGTATCTACTGCGCATGCGCAAGTGTAAGTTAACAAAATGCCCTCGGAGCCAATCAAAACACCCGAAGCCAAAATAACTACTGTGCAAACATTTATTGTACCTTTTACTGCATATATGCTTATGTCCTGAAGAACAGTTAATGTGAGTTGTTAGTTATGTTAATTGATTGACCTACAGTACTTAAAGCTTTACTACCATACTTTATGACTATAAGTTTTAGTACCATATTAATAGTCAAGCTATTAGTGCATTGCCTCTCACCACTGAGGACCGGAGTAAAGCCCAATTGGACTGGGTGACCATGCACCTGTCCGGGCTTGGAACTCATGCCAGATATGAGTAGAGTTGTTAGCACCTGGCCCTGTGCGCCTTTCTGGCTTTACTCTGAGTCTGAGTTGAGTGAGTTCTTTATTAAAGTTAAAACACAGCATGGCCTGTGCGCATACACAATTTTGTCAAAAATCTTGTTCAGCTCTAGATCTGATAAGGTTGTTACAATACAATTCCATCAATTTTGTCAATAATCTTGTTCAGCTATGAATACAAGGTTGTTACAGGTCCACAGTTGCATCATTGTTTTTTACCATAGTAGCGCTAGGCATTAAACGCAGTAGATACATGCACGCCTGGGCGTGCCTATTTTTATAAGTTTAAACAATGCGACTACATGACACACCTTTAAAAACAATATATTTTTTATACAAAAGTACATGAGCGTAAAATGATGCGAGGCAATAAAATACGAATAAAAAACACAATTGACGAATTTCAACATTGGCTGTCTCGATAAATGCCAGAAATAGCTAACGCCCTCGCAATGTAATATTTACATTAAATTAATTTGTATTTTGTTTTTTACAATATAAAGAACAGAACAGCTGAACAAAACAGCAACAAAAGTATGGTCTCCAGAAAAGAGAAAGTGTTAGTGGTGGTATTTCAAGGGTAAAACATCCAAAGTGACGTCAGTCTAGTGAAGATCATTGGCACTGATATCCAAATAGTTGCTTTCTTCGTCTGAGAGTTCTTCAAGATCGTGACTGATGTATACATCGTTAAGAAAGATAGTTATAACGACTCTTATAATAATAAAATATAGCATAATAACGAGAATGACAGCGAAAACGATAAAAATAATAAGAATAAAAATAACAAAAACTAACACCAACACCAACACAGACACTGACACCACCACCACCACCACCAACAACAACAACAACAACACTAACATCAACACCACAACCGACACCAACACCACCACCACCACCACCACCACAAACACAAACACAAACACAAACGCAAACGCAAACGCAAACGCAAACGCAAACGCAAACGCAAACGCAAACGCAAACGCAAACGCAAACGCAAACAACAACACAAACAACAACACAAACACAAACACAAACGCAAACGCAAACGCAAACGCAAACGCAAACGCAAACGCAAACGCAAACGCAAACGCAAACGCAAACGCAAACGCAAACGCAAACGCAAACGCAAACACAAACACAAACACTCTAAAATTTGCTATTTAATAGTTTATTTAATATGTAAGGATATTCTCTTGCGTTTTCTCTTTGCTCTAGCTTTAGGTTTCCCCTTGCTGTTCCCTGGTGTTTTCTTACCCGGTGTCTTTCTGGATTTCGAAGAACGTTTCTCTTTGTTCTTAACATCTTGACCAGTTTTCTCATCCTAAATTCATCATAAAAATTATTAGCTTTAAAATGCGCAGAAGTACCAAGTCAAAAGCGGAGATAAGGGCCCTGGGAATGAGGTTGGTTGGTATACTGCCGAAACAGAGAACGTAGGGGTCTAACGTTTTCAACGAAGATCCTTCGTTTCGAGCGAAGGTCTTTCGTTTCTCTCTGACGAAGGGACTTCGCTCGAAACGTTAGACTCGTACGTTCTCTGTTTTGGCAGTATATTAAACCTTACTATTATGCAGCACACTACTTTCATTTTATAGTTTCTTCAGTCGTTTTCACTACGCATCCCGACCCCAGTTCCCCACCTTCCCCGACAAGAAATTTCCAATAGGCCTGAAGCACCGAGTCCTGTCAAAATACATGCGCAAACTGAGGACAGATTTAGATTTGAACTGTCGTGATCAAACAAAAGAACATTGGTTTTTACGGCAAATTTATCAAGCTGCAAATTCCTTTAATTTTACCTGTTGGTATTGACATTCCAAAATTTCATTTTCAATGAACTTTTTCGCTGTCCAAGTTGATAACTACATACCGAAAGTGACGTGAAAAAGAAATGAGCTTTCAGAATGAACTTTTAAAAAAAAGAACACGTCTTTCTCGTTATTTCTTGTATTTACGCAATGGAAAAAAAATTATGAAAAAAACTTAGTACAAAATAGATCCGTAGTGTTGTAAGCACTGTTTCTTTCCAAAAGCTCATTTCTTTTTCGACGTCACTTCGGTTCATGAAGATAAAATTTTGGAACGGCAAGATATATTGCAATTTGCTCAGGAGCAACCAAATGTATATTCAGGACTAACTTCAATCCAAAATATACCTGACAATTTTCTACGCCTGTTGGACTTTCTCTCCCATTTGAATCATGATCACTGTCTTCTTCAGTCTTATCAAGAGTTAAAATCATTGTTTTGAACTGTTTGCAAAAGAAAATAGAAATTACAATACGTCAAAGAAATATGGTTAATCCTTTACAATAAAAAAAATAGGTACGCAATGCGTACATGTGACTACCGCTATTAAGCACAGAGAGATATAGACTTAAGAAGCAATGCATGAAAATGTGTGAAAGGTACACAGACACACACAAAAGAGTTATTTTGAATCATTTTATACATGTGTTGCCAATTTGAACATGGCACACACTATACATACATCTTTACTGGCTGTTTCCATATATTAATATATGGCATAGCATATATTAGCATTATAAACATGCCCCAAAGTTTTACATGAAGCGAACTTGTAAAATTCAGGTTTTTGTACGAAGCCCGGATAGCTCATCTGGTGGATAAATCCTAGCTAGAGAACCACTATAGTGGTGCTTTGAACAACCCAATTTAACTTTTATCCACTGAACAGCACTATGATACATAACTACACGTATTCAGTGGATAAAATTTTATATTAGGTTTTCAAAGCATGATTAGTGCTGTTCTTTATCTCAACTTTGTACAACTCACCCTAGATCATATAGATTATTTTTGTGGAAACACCACGTAAAATATTTATTTGCTGAGCTTTCGGCATGTTGACTCAGGTCTAAGCTTAGGAAATAAATATTTTACTTGGTGTTTCCACAAAAATAATCTATATTACATTATCACCATGAAAACTTTCAAAGAATTAATCACCCCAGATCATCAACATTGTGTTCCAAAACGACATTTTACCCGTCATAAATATGCTGTCAGTGGCATTCAAGTGTTATGCATATCATTAATATTTTGCGATTCTGCTAGTATTTTAAATAAGACAATATAATAATCGTATTGTAGTATTGTAGTTTCAACAGATATACTTCTTCATTTCAAGGCTTTCAACATATTCGAGGCTTTAAGTTTCCCAACAGCTCACAATAGCTTTTCAACAATTTATCAAAATGTACAATTGGTGACACTTAGACACCAAATTATACAATATTTTAGTACTTTCACAAGAGTCAGACTTCTGGTGTATCTACTATTCTGCGGTCAGACCACTGTAGCAGCTCTGGTGTGTACAAACTTTGGTTTCTTAATTTCATTATACAAGATATTGAATAACACCTAAAACAAGAAAACAAAGCACCAAATCAAGGTTTTGTAATGTCGATACAACAGCCAAGATATTTTGTGAGCATAAATTTCTTATATACATATATATAGTGTAAATACAGGGCACTGTAATCATTACCAAATCATTAATAATTTGTAAACCAAACACATAGGAAAATCATAAGCGAGACAAAGGTTGGATATGTGATAAACATGCACTTAGATAGATTAAGTCAACTCTTACCTCAAACTTATCTTAAAATACTGATTTATTTGACAACTGATTCATTTCCTGATTTGTTTGATCATGAAACATTCAAAAGTTGTGTTTGATCTAATATTAATTAAACACCTAGCGGCTAGCTCGAAGTTGGTTAAAACACACTTCTCACTATATACACATGTACATGCAGTAACACGAATCACTGACCAGTTAGCACAACACACAATTCAACCAAAATGAAACTTAAACTCAAAACGATTTTATCATTATAAATAATTTCTATCAAAGACTGGTGTATAGTGACAATTTCTTCGATAAAAGAAGAAGAGCTTTGAAACAGGACACAGTTGAAGGCCCAACTTCTAGCGAACTTTATAAGCTGAATATTTCTAGTACTGCTATATAAGTACCGAAGTACGACGGACCAAGTATTTATAGATTTTATATATAGTATATAAGATAAACGTCACAGTTTTGAAACTATTTCTTACCTTGTATAAGCTAATCAATGACAGAAACCGTTCCAAGAAGAAAAGATTTACAAAGTAATCATTAACACTTTTCAAAAATCAAAATTAGTTTAATTATTCCCCACGAAAACAACTCGAGTACTTCTCGAATACCTGGCGATCAATGGCGATCTTCTCGACTATATGGCGATCGTGCCGAATATCCGACGATAGCTGTCGAGTATGACGTAAGTGAGGTCCAAGACACTCAAGCAAGCAAGATTTCGCCGACATTGTGGCTCCCGCTGACAGGTCAGCGGTAGTCACAAAAATATGAATTCTTTGAAAGTTTGCATGGTGACAAATTGTAATACAAGCGAGAATTTGTTGACTCAAGCCTTCAGCAGAGCAAATGTCAACAATAATGCAACATCGTGTTTATATGACGTAAGCTAACACAATGTTGGCATTTGCTCTGACGAAGGCCTGAGTCAACAGGTCGACAGCTCAGCAATAAATAATAAAGTGAGGTTACCACAAATTCTCACTTGTATTAAAAAAATATTGTGGTTTTAGAAACTAGCCTTGGCTTAGTAGTCACTAGAAATACTTACTTCCAAATATTGTCGAACAAGTTCGTCTCTAGAAGGCATCGTACACGATGATTCCAGACAAGATATGGTTTGACTTGGATGAAATTTAACACCAGCTTTTCTCGTTATTCCTTTATCGTACGCTTTACTAGGTTCAGAAGGTGAATACTTTCGACATTTACTAAGAATAAACAAACAAATATTAAGTAAGTAACGAAATAAACAAACTAATGAAAATTATTGGACGTGTGACGTGTGACGTAATTTCCATCGAATACGGTAAATTATTGGACGGAGATGACGCCACCAAAGCGCGCGAAAATAACAAAATAGCAAAATGGCTTGTAGTACATTTGTCTCTCTTGACAAAGACAGCTCTTTTTCACATTCAGATTTTATTAATTCCACAATATTAAGATTAGATACAAAGTAAAGAAGTTACATAATTACGAAAAATACAATTAATTACAACATTAAATAGGGAATTACCAATAACATAAATGAGTTGACTACTGTCTTTACTGCCAGACTTGTATGTTAGTACAACAGATGTATAATAAAACAATTAACGCATGATATTTAACAATTATTCCCCGCAGTGCATTCACCGACAATCTCCTGCTATATAAACAAAATCTCCTGCTTCGGTGAACACAGCACAACTGGCCGCCATTTTGTTTTGCCCACAGGTAAATAGTGCAGGATATCCCGAGCTAGAGGAACCAATCAGACTGCGCGAAAAGCACTATTCACTTGCGAGGTATATGCTAACAAGGGTTACCCAGACCTGAGGCCTCGGTCATTGTTGTCCGCCTCAACCTTCGGCAGATAACATTAATGTCGGTCTAGATAATTCTGGATATCATACTCCGCCTCATCCAATAATTGTTAATTATACAATAACGTGACATCTGTGTGTATTTTCATTGGTTGTTGACTGTGATCACGCCGTCAGATCACGTCGCTGACTTGTTTTTCTTTTCTACATGCTCTTAAAATCCTTCAATAAACTATTGGAATTTTTTTTGTATAAAACAAATAGATTACATTTTTCAGTACGTGTGTACTGCAATAGAACACAGAAAACATCACAGCGTGTAAAGAACAACAGTCATGCCATTCAGTTTCGTCTCATGTACTTTTTTGTTCTTTACACGCAGTGACGTCATCTGTGATCTATTACAGTAGGCACACACGAAAAAATGTAATCTATTTGTTAAGTAACATTTCTGGAAAACCGGTAAATAATCATAACTATGTATATATGCTCTACCTGTCGTTTAAGCTGTACGTTTCTTTTAAATGTTGTCGAAGGTAAAGCAGAAGGATACAACTCTGCCATGATTTCCAACAACTTTCAAGACAGCTAAGATCTTCAGGTAACCGAGCTAGAAGAGCGAAACAAAAAGAGAAAACAAAACTTTTCAAAATTCGGAAACGTCTATGAAGGAGGTATATTATAAATGATATTGGGCATTTCACTCGATTACATAGCATGTTCTAAGGATTTAGGGTGAAGGAAAATTCGAGTGTAGAATATATACATTTTAAGACCAAACCGGGAGCAATTGCGAAAAATGCAACTACACAGGCCCTCCGGCAGGAATTGAACCCACGACCTTGCGATTCTAGTGCAATGCTCTGACCACTGAGCCACGGAGGCCGTTGCCGTACATGTACTAATAAACTCTAGAGTTTAGTCGTAACGTTGCTTTTGTTCCTTAATTTTAACAATGTTCTTACTTGGCATGTGCGAGTTACAACATTCAAGTTCATTAAAACGATGTTGCATTTCGATGTCTGTTAAAGGAACGTTGGTGCTGCTACTGAATCGACTTGTGTTATTTTTATTGAAAGAAGATCACATTTTAACTAAATCACGATGAGATGCATCCGTGCCATAATATATTCCAAAAATACCACATCGACGGTATTTTGGCCGCAAATATACGTTTGGTGAAAAGAGCAAAAAGGAAATCGTCAAAATTGAGTCAAAATTGATTAAATTGAAACAAAAATTCCGCTGTACATAAAAATTGTGCCGTTATTCAAACTCAAAAAGGTGGCATAAAATACGAGAACGATAACTTGAGTCATTTCTCAAGTATATAAAAGCAGATATATTAACACCTCTAAGCACTATATTTTCTGGACTTTTATGTAATAGTTCAAATACGAGACGGAGGACTTTCAAAGTCCGGTGCCTATTGAAAATGCGAGCCGAAGGTGAGCATTTTTAATGCACGAGGGCTTTGAAATCCCTGTAAAGTCCGACGTCGAGTGTTTGAACTGACTTCTCAAACATTGTAATTTACATATTTTCAAAGTCCTAGGACTTTGAAATATTTCAAAACGTCATCACGTGACCAGCTAGATGGATCTTCCTCCGGTTTCAAAACACTAATTAAACATTAATTTCTTTTGTTTTTGGTTCATGAATTATTAATGAGTTTGAGAATTAAAAGTAATTAATTTTCTAACTTAACCATTTAACCTAATTCGATAGATTATTATGAAAATTATCCAGTCTAATTTTGCATGCAAAGTTTGTTAATGATTTGCCTCTCGGTTTTAACTAAAAAAATGTTAGCACGCTAAATTCTGCGGTGAACATCTGCCACTCGACTTTTAACGTTTTAAACATAATATGGTCACGTACCAACCAAAGTTTCGGCATTGTCTTCCATGTCATCATCCACAGTTTCGTTCTCGGTTGTAGCTGGACGAAGTGCCTAAAATACAACAAGTTCTTTAAATACAACAGTACATAATGTGCTATACAAGCAATGTTGTGAATAGAGCAAAACGAATAAAATACAAGTTCTTTAAATACAACAGTACATAAAGTGCTGTACAAGCAGTGTTTTAAATAGAGCAAAATACAACAGTACATAAAGTGCTGTACAATCAATGTTTTAAATAGAGCAAAATACAACAGTACATAATGTGCTGTACAATCAATGTTTTAAATAGAGCAAAATACAACAGTACATAATGTGCTATACAAGCAATGTTTTAAATAGAGCAAAATACAACAGTACATAAAGTGCTATACAAGCAATGTTTTAAATAGAGCAAAATACAACAGTACATAATGTGCTGTACAAGCAATGTTTTAAATAGAGCAAAATACAACAGTACATAAAGTGCTGTACAATCAATGTTTTGTACAATCAAATGTACAATCAAACGAAAAGGTGTCGAACTACCGAGATTTCCTTGAAATACATTAAATACACAAAGCAAGAACGGTCTCTTGTTATAAGAATCAACGTAAAATTATGGAGGCACGAGGTTTCAAAAAGCTTTACAGCTATGAGGTAAACCAGGGGGTATTTACATGGATGAAAGTTGTCCCTATCAAGGGGGTCACCCTGGCCCCAAAGCTACAGTTTACAGAGTGTTTATATCAGGAAAAGTTGTCCCTGCTAGCAGGGTGACCTTCGATTGTCCTGAAGGGCAAACCAACTTTTAACCAATCACGTTGAAGCGTTCCTTTGGAGTTGTCTTGAGTACTTGAGTGAAACGGCTTACACAAGGGAAAGTTGCCTCGCCCCCCTCACCTTGCCTTACCCTACCGTGACCCTATCCTCAAGGTGACCCTATCCCCAAGGTGACCCTACTACCCGAGACAAGTGTCAAATTCCCCATGTAAACACCCGCTGTCACGACTAAATAAAATGAATGCAAAGTTGGTTCTTCCAGGGTGGCTCGGGAGGTAGGGTGACCCTTCTGGTAGGGACAACTCTCGTCCATGTAAACGGGACCTCATATTTGGTAAAGCAGTTATTAAGTTCGTAGAAATACTCAACAAACAACCTTCCCGCGTAAGGGGACCCAACTCTCGAGATCCTGGGTTGCCGCCAATCAAGATATTGACTGTATTACATGTGTAAAAAGTAGAGTGCTCCATAGCAACGAAATACTGACGTTTCGAGCAAAGTTCTTTTTCGTTCCAAAAAATCGGCAGTTCACCACCTTTTCACTTCGCTCTATTACATTAATACTGCACTCATAACAACCAACCTAGCTAGAAGCCAGTAAACTGATTTCACAAACTAAAACATAAACACACCTGTTTAAAAGATTGCAGCACATTTATACCAGAGAAGGACAATTTTGTATCGATATTGTGAATGATAAAAAGAGGTTCTGCCAGAGTGGAATATGGAAAGTAAGCAATGTTGTCCACCAGGTACAATAATAATTCCAAACTGTTCTTCTAAAAACACAAAAAGCAAAAAACAGATTTATCTACAATCATATTACAAACAAAGACACAGAGGATAAAATGTGACTAAGGGGGTATTTACATGGATGAATGTTGTCCCTGTCAAGGGGGTCACCCTGGCTCCAGAGCTACAGTTTACAGAGTGTTTGTATGAGGAAAAATTGTCCCTGCTAGCAGGGTGACCTTCAATTCTCCCAAAGGGCGAACCAACTTTTAACCAATCACGTTGAAGCGTTCTTTTGAAGTTGTCTCGGGAAGCTAAGTGAAACTGTTTACATGAGGGAAAGTTGCCTCACCACCTATACCTCGCAAAGAGGGTGACCCTACCCCAGGGTGACCATATATTTTATGACCATTTACAAGAAGCGTGCGCTTGGAGTATTAGCGATCCCTGGTAGATAACTACTTATTTTAAAATCATTTTTAAAAACCTATCGAGAAAATTTCATGATTTTCGTACGCTGTCCTGCGAAAAACAGCCGTATATTCCTTGTGTGAGCCCGCGGGTTACACCGCTGTCGCCGTCGTAAGAAAATCATGAAATTTTGTTTTCGTGTTTTGCCAAAGATGAAATCCCTAAAGATAAACGTTAAGTTATCGAGATAACATTTTGATAAATTAGATAAAAACTCGCCTCCAATAACTCGCCTACAGAAATTTCTTTCAAGACATCCGAATAAGAGTTGCTTCTCATGTTGGCAACAGCTACAACAAAATCTTTCATTCTTTCGCTTTTGTGCAACTATCTTCATATGTCATATCTTCAAGAATGATTTTGAAAGATTTTCATACTTACAAAAGATCTATTACAATTAGCGTTGTCACTTATCAATATAGCTACAATTACCATTAGCATAATTTAGACCAGTGCTTCTCAACCTTTTTTCTCAGATCTTGGCGTATCTAAATTCTATTATAGTTAATGATTAAATCATTAACAATTAATCTATTGATTCTATTCTTTTTTTAACCCCTTATAAAAAGAATTTACCTCTTTTAATATCCTTGTTATTCAACTTAAATATACAAATAGCTGGGTTTCCAAAGTTTGACAATCAGAGATTTTACTGTGGTTCCACATGCATGCTATTTTCAGACTTTTAATGTTCAATACAATTCTTTCCCTTGGAGCAGATTTCTCCATTATTGAGCCATTCACCCCCAAGACTTTGTAATTCCCCCCTGGGGGTGCATATGGACCTCGGTTGAGAAGCCAATTAAATAATACCTTTTCACTATCCAACATTCTCAGTAGTGACAATAAGAAGGAACGTCTGTGTTGACGGCTTGAACGAAGAATTAGATACAGATGACTTAGCACGCTTGTTTGATCCTCACGGAAACCACGGAGAATTGGTTCATCCTAATAATTGAGGTTTAATATAGAAAAATACATAAAACAAAATTACGAATACGAAAAATTAACCTCTCAACTTTTCAGAACTAACAGGATTATGAATTCTTTGAAAGTTTTCATGGCGATAATGTAATATAAATAGGTTTTGTGGAAACACCACGTAAAATATTTATTGCTAAGCTTTCGGCCTGTTGACTCAGGCCTTCAGGTTATTGCTCTGATGAGGGCCTGAGTCAACAGGCCGAAAGCTTAGCAAATAAATATTTTACGTGGTGTTTCCACAAAACCTATTTATATTATAAACACGATTATATATATAAAAAAACTTACACAAAAAATACTAACACTATATTTGAGTCAGTGGTGGCTTAAATTAAGATGTTTTATACTGACGGAGATAATTCATAAATAGAATGATAAGGTTTTAATACCCCCAAGAAAATTCAGGCTAAGAAAATTGGGGGTGGTCCTAGCCGAAGTTCTGTGCATACATCAGACTGAACAGAAGTCAAGCTTATAAATTGTCAGAAAAAACCAGCATTTTTCTAATTTATAAGCTGGTCAGTATTCTTGTGAAGTGTACACATTTCATATTTCTCAAAAGTGAGAAGATGTAACTACAGCAAAAAGAACTGTAAAGGCAAACAACCATGATCGTAGCAGAGGGTGGGGTCGCTATAGCGACTCCACAGCAAAAAAATACTATTTCAGAGACGCTAAATTTCAAAATTTTTAAGCTGTCAAGATTGGCTTTCAGTTCTCATTTCCATCATTCTGGTGACAGCCATGCACATAATAGCCAATATGTGAAGTGATTTAAGGCCTACACTCACCTTATACAGAATTTTTTGTAGTTCAAAAGACATTTTGACGCCAGGAAGAGCTTTCATCTAAGCAGGTAGTAAAAAATCACAACAAAGTAAATGTTAACAATGAACAGTTACATTTGATGAATTTAAATGAACGTATAACAAAACACATCAACCCTATAAGTTTATTGTAAAATTACTAGTGTGACGTACACAGTGGGTTATTTGCATAAAAACTGTATAAGGTGTTACTTTATCATTTTAAGAGTTCTTCCAAATAAGACAAACTTAATCTAAGGTGGAACAAATAACTTCGCTAAAATTTCATTTATTTGCGCTTCCCAAATAGAAGTTTACCTGAACAAATCCAGGGTATTTACTGTCAATTTCTTCCAATCTTTGCGATGCTTTTGTTCGCACTCCTTGCTCAGTATCCGTGCCAATTGCGATAAGATACGAAACGCACTATTGGTGGAAAAAAACGCATAAAGAACATTAACAACAAACGTAATGATTCAAATTAAATACCCCAAACAACTCGAACAACGTCTTCTGAGGGGGCCTATTAAGAGCTTCTACTCCAAAGATTATATTCTAACCATCCATTTGGCAAAAGTAAACATTGTTACTCCCACTTGTCTGTTTTTTGTTTGTTTGTTTGTTTGTTTGTTTGTTTGTTTGTTTGTTTGTTTGTTTGTTTGTTTGTTTGTTTGTTTGTTTGTTTGTTTGTTTGTTTGTTTGTTTGTTTGTTTGTTTGTTTGTTTGTTTGTTTGTTTGTTTGTTTGTTTGTTTGTTTGTTTGTTTGTCTGTCATAAAAAGTTATTAAACAGATTTTCAAAAAAGTTTCTAAAAGGTTGGCCATAGACCGAGAACCAACCCAATTAATTTTGGTTGAAATTTGTTTAAATTTGGATGCAAATTTCACTAATTCTCCATGTAAGCTTCTCCGTGCGAACGAATTGAATGAATAAAATGCTTGATTAATATTGAGAGAGAAACTCAATTTATAAACAATAGAGTAAAAATTCAGTAATTGAGCGAAGATAAATTCATTGAACTTTGCTTAATTTTAGATTAAATTGTCGTGGAATAATCCGCTGGTGGAAGTATGCGCATGTAGTCTATCAGTCTGACGCGAACGACAATGTTGTAGTTAGACAGATCAGTGTACTGTAGTGAGGTATATAAACAGAAATCACAATTACCTGAACTGGGTGGACCAAGCCTTGTCTTAAAATTATGTTTACAACAGTCAGTGCTGATAATCTAACCATTGACTGAGGATGTAAGAACGATTCCAACATTCGTTTTAAATAAAGCTGCATAATTTCACTCGTTGTTCTAAAAGAATAAAACAAATATGCATAATTAAAACAGTTTAAAAAAATATTTATTTATTTATTTAACTTCGCCATGTATAAAATAGTAAATGACAGGGTCACCGCAACAGTATATACCAATTACTGCGGGCCCGTTAACAAAGATATACAAAATTAATTAATTTAAGATTAAAACAACTAAAGTTAAGTTACAATTATTAAAAACAGCAAGAGATAGGGCTAGCTATAGACTGCGAGAAGTATTACACTTTAAACATATGGATTTCCAAGATCTGGGGTCATCTACGTCGTAGTTTATATCCAAGGCAGTAAAATAATAATTGAAAAGCAAAATCTTAAATTGGTTAATGGTTATGGAGTTATATCTTAATTCTGCAGGAAGTATGTTCCAGATTCTAGTGGACCTATTAAGAAAGGAAGTTTGGGATGTCAATGCTTTGCACAGAACAATCATGTGATTAAATATCGTGAGGCTTCTATAGTAGTTCTATTTACGAAGGGTGAACGATTCACACATCACAAAATATCAGTAATCCGTAGCAACGCCATTTTCATTCACACAAGACAGCTTTGATCATAATGAATTGAGATATGGTGTGGAAACTCTGCAATGGTTTAAAAAACGCCAAAGACCCAAACGCTGCGCTTAGATGATTACTTCACGACACCAATGATGGCAGTTTTTGATGTAAACCTAACCTGTACTTTGGTAACTGGTAAGAGATTGTCCCTGTCACAGGAGTTAATTTCATTTTATTATTTAATTTGTTAGAAAGTTTGTAATAGTTTTTTTTTAACTTTACTATATCTCTTTTGCGGGAAACTAGTTGGTATGTTTTTTTTGTTCTTTTTTCACTGTTTCTATTTAGTTCTATTTTGCTATTGTAAATATGTATTTTTGTATATTTTTGTTACCCAAAAAAGTCTGTTAAAAATTAATAAAAAAATAACCGAGTTTCTAGACCATTTCTCCATAAACTATGCTTTGAAAGTTGTTGCTGCTGCATGTATTCCTGTTTGCAGCAACTGGTTTCGACGAAGAACCATGCAAAGCGATACTATACCTTTTTAGAACAACTTGCAACAAGTCCCATGTATATAATGGTTAATTTAAACTTGTTGCGAGGGTGTCCAAACTCCGGTATTTCAAATCCACCGCGGCTCCGGCTCCGAATTTATCTACTTGCCGGGTGAGGGATAGTATATTAAAATAGCTTTATTTGATTAATCTGGTCTAGTGGCTTTCATCTTTCTGAGCTGCTGGAAACACAGCAGATATTAATATCATTGGTCGTAACGATATTTTAACAAATTTGTAGGAAAATATTTCTGGAACTATTTGAAGTTTAGCTAAACCCCTTTATTAGCTAAATAAACGGAATAGTCGGAGCCACAGCCTGAGCTGGAAAAATAACCCAACTCCGGCCTCGAGTAAAAACGCCGGAGCTCCGGCAAAATCCGGTCTCCAGCGCGCAGCCTTACCTTGTTGCAAGTCTCAGACAACTCGTTTCAGACATATCAACAGTGGAAGTATTAGAATCATGATGAACAAGCTATACTTACCCAGTGTGCACATCACCAAGATCTTTAAGATTCTCTTTATCACTTGTCTGTTTCCCTAAAAAATATAAATGTGTATGTTTACTTAACAATTCACAAAATATTAAGAGTAAAAACATTGAATAGAGTGAATCGCTACACTTACAATCAGAGTTTCGGACATGTAATACATTCTCTTCCTCGACCAAGTGTAGCTGGACATTCTTTAAAATCTACACAAAAACAATGTGAACACTAAGTTTAAATACGAAAACAGAACATGGAGTTGAAGCCGAAAACTCAGAATAGAGATAAATCTTGGAAAATATTCCATACATTAATTCTTTTCCACGTAACATAAGAAATATTTCATTTTAAATATGAAATCAATTCTTTCACTTTCGTTTATGGAATCTAATTTTATGAGAAAAATAACTGTTTACCGAAAGAATAAGTTAGTTGGCTTGTGGAGTTTAAAGTCATTTGCAACTTAATTTTTGATTTTGAAGTTTATACCAACGTAAACCCCGATAAATTACCTAAAAACACCTTCAATCCTTCATGTGACATGAAGTCAACAACTATACATTAGTACGTTGCATTACCACCACTGTGTAGCAATTGACTAGGCATAACACCACCATACATGCAAACACCACAAAAATCACACCATGCATAACTAAGAACTAACACCACATGACGAAAACTGTTCCCAAAATAAGATGGAATCCTCGACTGGAGCTTCCGTCCTGTGACCATTATTATAAAAATCCGCTTCGGAAAGTACACGATTGAGAGGAAACAGACAAAAAAAACCACAACACACTAACACCACGACAAAAACCACGCGCTAGCTGCAAGACCAAAAACATTCATGTGCATTGTATATCGTACAGTACCTGCAGTTTTAGTTTGACTGAGGTATGTCCAGGCGACAGCACATCCTGATATAGTTGACGAGCTCCGTCTTCAAGTAGAAACTTTGGATAACGAATACAAAGAAAACCTGAAAAATACCAACAGAATAATAAACTAAATATCGTAGAATCCCAAAAGTCACCGTCTCCCGAAAGTATTCCCCGAGAGTAACCACCCTTTCGAAAGTAGCTCCATTTTCAACAGTTACTACGAAAACTGGAAAGTAGCCGCCCTTCTTAAAATAAGCGCCCCCCAAAAGTAGCCGCTTTCGATATCTATTTTCGTAACTTATGTTAAGCTAAAGATTTCTGCTTCGAAGGAAAAAGCCATAAATGGAACAATAGATAAATACTTGAACTTGTAGAGAAAGCCACGATCAGTAATATAGATAAAATAAAATTAGCAACCCGATAGTAACCGCTCTCTGAAAATAAATAACCGTCCCTTTTAAAGTACGGTACACGTTTTACCACACAATATTTATGTCGAAGTGTGGATATATTGCTTCAAAATCCTTTGTAAAATGTTGTGTTAAAGCAAGAACGTACCTAAACCTACGATGGCCTTTTGGGAAATTTCTTCATCAGCGTTCTTAGAGAAGTAGACATAAATAGTATAAACTTGACGAGAAATAGATTCCTGCTTTAGAAATAAAAGAAAGAAGCAAGTTTTTGTCAGAGAGTAGGATAATCCACAGTAATGCAATATCTAATAAAATAAGTAATAATTTTAAACAAAAAAGAAAGAGAATTTTATCTAAAATATTGTCTACAAAATATTATTCAATTGTACACATAAGTAAGAGAAAAAGTTAAAAGTGAGAAAGAAATAGAAGAGAGAAAGAAAGACGAACAAAGGAAAAATAGCTTGAGTAAAATAAATCCATGATGAAAAAGAGATAATCACTCACGTTATTTTGAGTCTTGAGTTCGTTTTCAAAATCAAAATGTTTACAGAGGAGACCCAAAGTAAACAATGATCGTAGTAGCAAAGAACGGTTTGATTTTTGTTGTGCAGACGAAGGATTCTGAATTAATTCATTTCTGATTTTCAACAAGAAACCTACGAATAATAACACAACTTAGGTTTAGTATATAATAACTAAATTAAATATAGCAGCAAGTAAAATAATAAACGCACAGGTTAAACCTACCAAAATATCGCTGGAAACAATCCTTTACCAATTTATGGTTATGAGTTACTTTGTTGATCACAGCAGCAAGACAAGCAATACAACTCTGAACAACCTGTAATAGAAGAGAACACAAGAATTTATTTAACTCATTCACGATAATTCCTTCAAGATTTCTTTTCATTTTACTTTTCATATTTGGTACTGCTCAACTTTGGACCCTTCCTACCCCTTAATCATTCTGGGCTTTTTGCGATCTTCTGAAGTTTTGGAGAGGGTAGTGTCCGCGGCCAATATCTCCAAAACTACTGGATGTATTGAAGTGAAATTTTCACATGTCGTAACAAAGAGTAAGGCACCACTTTCCGAAGACGTGTCAACTTGACGTACGGATATTAATAGAACCTGACCCCAGCATAATCACACAAGGGGTTTTCTCCATCCAATTAATGATATATGCATGCTAAATCCGAATATGTAACATTTTGGTTGCAACAAATTTCGATGTCATCAGTAGTAAGAACCTCAGAAGAAAGTTTTCTTTCTATCGAGACATGTTTATTTAATGTGTTTATTTGATTAAAACATGCTCTGTCAGAATTCATTACTAGTATAAGCGCTCAGACATACGTATATTGTAACTGTATAATTTTGTAATAACGTATAATTTTGTACTGAATGTTTGACGATTTCTCCACACATAAAGCCAAGATATTTTTAACAAAAGACCTGTACTATCATAAAGAAAAGAAAACATGCTAGCTATATCTCCGAGCTATAGGCTTACCGTTTGTCCTTGTTTGATAATTAGTTTCATCAAATCTTCCTCCATACTAGCCAGAAAAGTTTCACTAGGATGTTCAATAAGTGGCATAACAAGTTCCAAAATACGAGCAACATAATGAAGAATAAGATGATCCCCTTGAGTCTAACAAAAAACAAAAATTACTTGTTTTTAAATTACTTGTTTTTGATCTTTTTCCCCAAAAAGATCAGGAGGACACATCACATCTACCTAAACCACCTGACTAAAAAAATTATTTCTTAATTATAAACCTAACCATGACCCTAACCAAAACACCAACTCCTAATCCTAACTAGACCCCAACCCATGCAACTCTTAAAATTATCCAGTTTTGGTGATCCCAAAAGTTGGCTAACGTGGTTTAAGTCAATGTGATTAAGTACTTTCCAAAAAATCACAACTTAATCAAATAAACATTTAATTTAGCGCCCAGCACAATGTATATCTAGTTATGCGTATGCACAACATAGTCTTTAGCCTGCTCACAAGCAACATAGTCTGCCGAGGAGATTCTTAGAGGGACTGTGATCGGGGACGATCAATCTATTTCTCCACAGAAGAATACATCACATATTTCAGACAGCATGATATTACGTCACTTACATTGCATTTAGTACTAAGGTAAGGTTGTAAGGTAGTTGCATGTTTGACTACCATTGATGGTTGAACTTTACTCATCAGATACAATGTTGTCAAACAACCAATCAAACGATGACTGTTTGAAGCTCTACCACCTGATTGAGCTAAAAGCAAATGAGAAAGTGATGAGAAAGCTGCAGCACTTTTTGAATAATTCGTATGAAATAATAGGGATATTTTTTATATGGCTTTGTAATACCCTGAGTATTTATTAAAAAGTAAGTACCATGTGGTGCGTCTTTTTCCATATCTGGACCGCTGTCCCGAATGTTGACTTTGTTGGCGTGTATTTCAAAAGCTTTCACTGTAATTTTGATAGAGAAGATCAATAATTTCGATTAGAAATTCACGCCAGCAAAATCAACACCAGCGGTTCGGATACGAAAAAAATAC